>APFE031221546.1:79392-141117 GCA_000404065.3 Pinus taeda
ATACGCGTCAAACGGAGATCGTATGCCAAAGTTACGACCCCGGGAAATTGATGTACCAATTTACCCAAAACGGGGGCCACAATTTGGCGTTTCATCTTCTAAGGGTCGGTTTTGGAATGTGAAGGGTTTTCCATTGTTTCTCAATAATAAATAGGCCTTCGAGCCTCATTGTAACAAAAGTGGGGAACAGTTCAGAGACATG
Source organism: Pinus taeda (assembly GCA_000404065.3). Lineage (NCBI taxonomy): Eukaryota > Viridiplantae > Streptophyta > Pinopsida > Pinales > Pinaceae > Pinus > Pinus taeda. The sequence continues at coordinate 79,595 of APFE031221546.1, forward strand.
TAGCTGCACATCTCTTCTCAGAGATAAGCTACCATCGTCCTAGCAGGTTTATTTCCAATTCTGGTTGTAAGCATATTTCAATATTTTCCATTAATGAAATGAAGTGTTATTTCCACCGCATCTCTTTATTTATGGTTATCACATCTATGTATTTATGGTTATCTCTGTAATCTATTGCGTTCCTATTTAAATCCGGATCACAAATACACTTCTTGGCCACCAACATTATCCAAGACCTCATCGATGAATGGGGTTGGGAAGAGATCATGCACATAGGCATCATTCAACTTCCTGAGATCTACACATATCCTTATTTCTTCCTTCTGCTTCTTTTCCTAAACTACTATACAGCTTACCCAATCAAATTCTTCCACTGGTTCAATAATACCTACCGTGGGCATCTTATCTAACTCAACGCAGACCCTTTCCTTATACTTCAGATTGAGGTGGTAAGGTCTTTGTTTCACAGGTTTCACATCCGATTTTAGGGTGATCTTCATGAGACCTAGGTCTCCTATTATCCCTTTTAGATTAGAAAACTTCATGGGGAACAAGTCCTGATATTCGCGGAGTAGTTCAGCGACCTTATCTACTATCGTGTCCTCCCAATAGTCCCTAATATTTGCAAACTTCGGCTCTGCCTCCATGCCAATGTTCACTTGCCTGATATTCAGTGGCTCAGTTATGTTTGGTTCTCTAACTATGGTCCTTCAACTCCGTGGTGACCTTCAGTCTCCGAGATATTAATCTTTCTCGGTCTTCATCTTCTTCTGCCGCTGTTACATTGTAACAATCCAGTGCGTGGTTCAGTTGGGTAGTCCAATCAGGTTGAATTAGGTCTATAGGATCCTGCAGTATCCTAAAGATGGTTTTCTTAACGTCTTGCAATGCTTCATCGATGGATTCAAATTCATCCTCAAAACTGAACGTCATCAGAAATCCTTGGCATAAAATATCCCATTCTTCAGTGCCATGACGAAGTTTTTTCTCCAAGTACCAATTCATTGGTATAACATCCAAGGTATGAAAAAACAGATGGACCCACTCTGGCTAAGGCTTTGCTCCATATACTTCTATCCATTTGGCCAAATGATCGCGTAGATCATTCTACCTGTCTACTTTTCTATTAGTCGTACCTTCGGTGGCCAAAGCGTACCCTTCTATATTCGCACCAATCCTCAAAACTATCCTTGTGTGTACCCTACCATCTTGCAGGTGTAGCACGCAACGCCCAATCTAATGCTTAGAAGCGATGCTTCTTAGGCACTTCCCTTTCGAATGCATCCAAAAAGCGATCAATGTCAGTTAACCCATCATAGTGAGGCATATTTCTTACCTCTGATGATACACAGTGTGACAACTTGGTCATCATATGACAACGCATCGTAGATACTTCATGCAGTGGATTCTGCTAATGCTCTAGTTCTTTGTTCGAATTTGATGTGTAGGAGCTCTTGTGGTCCCATGCAATACATCCGTCTGCTGTTGGATTCACCCAATCCTGGTCTCGCACCGTTATCTTATAAATCTGGTCTAAATCGTCATCACTTTCATAATTGCAGATCGGTTCTGTATAGCATGGTCCTTCTGCAGGATCTAGTGGCACCACTATACGGAGTGATTTCTTTTCAAATATCATCTTTCGCTTCTTCAGGTTGATTACCCCATTCATGTGAGTGGCCCAATCGATCCCAAGGAGCGTAGGGTAGGGATTGCTATCACCCACAATCTCTATTACTTCAAAACCCACCAGTGTGCGCGCGCCTTCAATGTAAACTATTACCCCCTACAGCCTCCCCATTGGGATGATTTTCTATTGATTCGCCATCCTTAACTGGATCGGAGACCACTGGAGCGCATGTCTCCCCATTCTTTCCCATGTTTGTTTTCACAAAACATTCGCGTTGGACCCCAAATCTAAGATAACTTGGTCCATTTCGTATTCCCCTATCTGCGTGATGAGTCTCATCTCACATCCAGTCCTCGCCTTATGCTTACCAAGCTTTTTGACTACGCATGGTTCACCAGTAGCATTGTCCATGCCAGTGCATTGATTAATCAGTTCCTGCAGTCCCTTCGTAGCCTTACTATCACGTAGTAGTTTCATGCAGGTCTCCAAGAACGTGGCAATCATGGATGGGTCCATTTCTTCAACTGATTTCTCCTGACTTCCTGAGGTAGAGGCCTCAACGAAACTTTTCTTTGATTCCATAAATGTTTCTTTTGCGCATTCTGGATCAAACACAGTCTCCTTTTCCGGTGCTTTATGGACCCACTCACCCTCTGTAGGTTGCTTCCCCTTATCCTCACTAGTCGTCATTCCACTCCATAGCATAATGTTTACCTTAGGGTCTTCCTTGCGAGGCTCATCCCTCATCATCTGCAGATGCTGCACCCCCTTTTCACGAATCTTAGCCAATACTATAGAGCAATCCTCAGTCGCATGGTCAAACTGAGTACAATAGTGGCATGATAGTCGCGTTGGATTTGGGCAGTCTCTCATGTAGTGTCCTGGTCCTCCACAATTATAAAAAATAAGTTGCCCTTAGCCTCGGTCACACCCCTGATACTCACCTTGCGCTCCCCCAATGCCTTGGTCTGGAGGCCGCGTTTCTGCCTGCACCCTGTATGTAGGTGTCCTGTCCATCATTACTTCATAACTATGACAATTAAGCTCATCATGACCTACTGATTGACAAAAATTGCAGAAAAGCTGTTGTGGCATCTGTATGAATTTCTACAGCAAATGGTAATTATTGGTCGCATGTTTCCCAGCTACCTGGCATATAGCACACCATAGTGTGGGCCCTGTACTTGGCCATGTTGCAGCCTCTGGTCTTAGAGGCATTGGTCCCCCTACTGCAACATAATTCACAAAGACTGGACAATGATCCTTGTCATGCCCCTAACCTTTGCATTTCAGGCACCATACTTCTTCGTGCGCCCCTGGCTGAGCTATTTTGTCTTTCTTGAGGCTTTGCATTTCGAGGCAAAGGTTTTGCAACTGTGTGTAAATCTGCTAAACCCATATATTTTCATCCTGCATTGGTGTCTTGTGCAGTCTCATTGTGATTTCTAGAGCTTCTGCCTGGGTCCCAATACTCTATTGTGATAGCACAACCCTTAAGTGAGGCAGGAGCAAGGCCACAAACCATTTGCGATGCTGCCCATCAGTTAAGTTCATGTTGGCTTCACGGATCATGCACTTCAATCTTTGATCCAAACCCCAGGGTGTCTCCCTAGGGTTCATCATGATCTCCTTGAATCCGACAATGGATTGCACTTGAGACTTAGGTCTAATGAATTCCCTATTCTATGCAGTCTCGATATCTACCAACATAGATGTTGGGTTATCAGTACTTTACTCAATGTACCACGTTAGTGCGCAATCCTACAAAGCACTAACCAATGCTGCTTTCTTCATTTGATCATCTGTGATGCCCTGAGCTTCCCATACAATCTTCGCAATAAACCAAAACTCGTCTGGATCTTCATTTCCTACACCCTTGAATATAGGTAGCTTTACAGAGTTCACCATGTTGAATAGTGGTGGAGGTGGCGGTGCTGTGGGTGATGGGGTAAGTGGTGGAGGTGGCAGGGGTGTGGGCGATGGGGTAAGTGGTGGAGGTGAGGATGGAGGCGGTGTGGATGGATGGGATGACGATGGAGGCGGTGTAGGTATTTGCGGGAACCCTTGTCTTATCAACTAAATAACGCTCAATGGAGAAGCTTGCGCTGCTCCTTCGTCGTCACTCAAAGGAGGCTCAATCAACGGGCTGTACTCAGGAGAGAGGGAAGAATATTTCTTGCATTGTATGCATTGATTTTAATGCAGATGATGATTTCTAATCCTATTTGATTGCTTGCATTAGATGCATTGATTTTAGTGTAGATGATGATTTCTAATGATATTTCATTTTTTGCACTAGATGGATTGCTTTCAATGTAGATTATTTATAATCCTATTTGATTTCTTGCACTAAATGCATTGATTTCAATGTAGATGGAAATTTCTAATCCTATTTGATTCCTTGCACTAAATGCATTAATTTCAATGTAGATGCTGATTTCTAATAATATTTGATTGCTTGCACTAGATGTATTGATTTCAATGTAAATGATTTCTAATCCTATTTTATTGCTTGCACTAAATGCCTTGATTTCAGTGTAGGTGGTGATTTCTAATCCTATTAGATTTCATGCACTATATGTATTGATTTTAGTGTAAATTTTGGTTTATAATCCTATTTGCTTACTTGCACTAGATAAATCGATTTCGGTGTATATGTTGGTTTACAATCCTATTTGCTTACTTGCACTAGATGCATTGTTTGAGTGTAAATGTTTATTTCTAATCCTATTTGATTGCTTTCATTAGATGCAAATCCTATTTGATTGCTTGCATTAGATGCATTGATTTCAGTGTAAATGTTGTTTTCTAATCTTATTCGATTTCTTGCATTAGATGCATTGATTTTAGTGTAGATGCTGATTTCTTATTTGATGTAATTGGATGTATGATGATACATTAAATTTAAAGTGATTGGATTAACATTGTGCATTGATTTCAATGTAAGCACAAAAAATTATTAACAATGTACATTGATTTTTGTGTTATAATAATTCAACCTATTAATATTGGAGAGAAAGAGAGACAAGATATGATGTTTACTACAATGGCTTGAGCTAAAGATTTAAATGGTTTATGATTTAACCTGACCTTTTCATATAATCGATATGAAAAGATGACAGAAGTAACAAGGGTGACAATAAGAATAGTAGAAGAAAATAGTTTGAGATTAATCACAATGAAGACTATTTGTAATTGACTATATTCTTATTATTCACATTTTCTATCATTAACACTATTACATTATCATTTTACATTTAAATTTTTTATTTCATCATTTTTCATCATTAAAGTTATTAACAATGAGCAAATTTAAAATTAAAATGACTACATTAATCTGAGACATATTTATTATATTTAAAATGATTATATTAATATTAGATGAATTTACATATTATTGATCAAATTAATCATACAACAAACTGAGCTAACTAAGAAAATTTAAAATTAAAATGACTAGATTAATCTGAGACATATTTAGAATATTTAAAATGATTATATTAATATTAGATGAATTTACATATTATTGAAAAAAATAATCATGTTCGTTAGATTTTCTTTGGTTGCAGACAACTGAAACCAGCCTAGATCCATCCTAACTCTGGATCTATCAAGCACCGAGAGGGATAAAATATCTCAAGGTGCAAACCTTTCCTCTAGTTTTTCACTCAGAAAAGAGGTTTGCACATCGAGAGATTTGATCCCTCTCGGGGCTTGATAGATCCGTAGTGAAGATGGATCTAAGCTGGTATAAATTAAACCATTGATAAATACCTATAGATATCTATTCATAATAAACATCAAAATATTTATTTCATGATACATCTCACCATCCTAACTAAAAAGGAAAAAAGGAAAAAAACCAACAACTAAATTATAATATTATTATTATTATTATTAGGATAAAAAGAAATTATAACTTTATTACTATATATATAACAAAATTTTCAATCATGGAGATTCATTACCACTTTATGAGGGATATTTTTAATATGCAATAAGTTTAGTTCAATACCATGGGCTTATCAAAACCATATGACCAACAAATTATAACTCATTTCATATGATACTTGTTCATATTATATTTTTTTAATTAATCAATTTAAATAAAAAGGAAAAAATGACAACTACTTTGGAGATAAATGTCAACCTTCAATTTGAATATTATTCAAAATATTCTAGAATATTCAATTGAGGTTGAATCCTACCATCCACCTAATAATTATTGACAATTATATTAAAATTTTAAAAACCTTATTTCTAAATAGACATGCCTATCAATATAATTAAAGCAAACATTAAAATACATTTTTTTTCTTAATTATATATAAATATAGTAATTTATAAATATTAATATTAAATCACTTTTTAAACTTAACTCATGGGATATTTGAGCCTTGAATCTCTGTTTTATATAATACTTCATAACATAACAATTGCGAATTAAAATGCCCCAAGCTAATACTAAATTAACATTATAAATAATAAAAAGTATAAATTATTGATGAAGTCTGACAGAGACAGGTATGTATGCAGACTAGTGTTGTTGACAAGAAGAAGGGTTGGTTGCATAGTTTGGGTTTTGTGGACTTGGAGATTCATGGCAGGGTCGTCCAAGCATTGGTGAACACAGTGGCCACACACAATTTTATGAAGACAGGTCTGGCTAAAGAAGTTGCACTGCAACTTACCCCCAAGCAAGTGGAGGTCAAGGAAATGAACTCGAAGGCTAGAGTGTTGGGATTGGAAAGAAATATTCCATTTCGAATTTTAGATTGTTAGGTTTGTTTAGAATTCACAGTGATGGAGATGAAATACTTTGACATCATATTGGGGCAGGAATTTTTGAAGGGAAACAAAGCAATTGCGGTGATGTTTTTCAATGAGATTATGTTGATTGGTGGCTCAGAGGCTTAGACTTTTCCTACCCACCAACAACGAAAGGAGGTGAAAGTGAAACATGTTTCTACACTAAGTATGAGTAGGGAAATTTAGAGATCGAATGTTGATACATATGCTACCATCATTAGAGAGATTAGGGAAGATGATGGGATTGAGATTCCTATTCCAGTTGAGATTTATGATGTATTTGACAAATATGCAGATCTTATGCCCGATGAGTTGTCGAAATTACTTCCACCAAGGTGTTCAGTGGACCATCACAATGAGCTAGAGCCACGAAGCAACCACTAAAAAAACTATTTATCATTTGGCTGGGCCAGATTTAAAGTATTTGAAGCACCAATTGAAGGAGTTGGCAGATGTAGGCTTCGTACATCCTTCACTATCCCCATATGGTGCTCCACTTTTGTTCCAAAAAAAGAAAGACAAAAGTGAGTTGTTGATGTGTTGTGATTACCATGCGTTGAACAAGAAAATGATAAGGAACAAATATCCACTTCTACTTGCAAAATATTAATTTGACAAGCTTTCGAAGGCACACGTGTTTTTGAAGCTCGATTTGAGGCATGGGTATTATCAAGTGCATATAGTAGAGGACAATGAGAAGAAGATAATAATAGTGATGAGGTATGGAAGCTTTGATTTCATTGTCATGCTGTTTGGATTATGCAACATTCCTGCGATGTTTTGTACTTTGATGAATGATGTCTTGTGTCCATACTTGGATTCATTCGTAGCGGTGTACTTGGACAATATCACAGTTTACAGCGACAACATGGATAATCATAAGAGACACTTGGAATTTGTATTTGAGGCACTAAGGAAGAATTAGTTGTTCTTGAAGAAGTCGGAGTGCATGTGTTTCTCAATCTGAGATTATGTTTCTTGGACACTTGATAGGTCAAGGATACGTACAGATGGAGCTTTGTAAGATTCCTATGATAGAGGATTGGGAGGAACTGAAGAATGTCCACGAGATGAGAGTTTTTTTGGGGATGGAAAACTACCAAAAAAAGTTTGTAGAGGGCTATTCCAAGGTTACTGCGTCGTTGATAGACTTTTTGAAGAAGAACAAGAGATAGAATTGGACCAAGAGATGTTGTGAAGCGTTTGAATATTTGAAGAAGAGGATGGTTACAACACCGATAGTTAAGTTGCTTGACTTTGAGAGACCATTTGAAGTGGACACATATGATTTTTGTGATCCAAGTGGATATTGGTGGCCACCCACCTATTCCACCTAGACCCCCAGTCGGTTTCATCAATTTCCTTGATTATAGCAACATTTACTATTTTTAGCAAATTTTCAGGTCCTGAACTTCCGAAGATATTTTGACCCCTTAAATGGCATGTTTTGAGATATGTTATAGACCCATAGCCATAGGTAGGGGCCTACCACAAAACCTGTAGTACTCGGAGAGATCTTTCTAATAAGGTACCATACATGTCAAACGAAGATCATATGGGAAAGTTACGAGCTCGGGAAGTTGGCTGCCCAACTAACCCCAACGAGGCCCACAAACTCTTTGCATTCCATCTCCTAGGATTAGGTTTTTGGTTGTTTAGGGTTTCCCTTTGTTGTTCAATAATAAAAATGCCATTGAGCCTCATTGTAACACAGTTCAGAGGTATGTAGCCACCACATCTCTTCTCGGAGATAAGCTATCATCACCTAAGCTAGTTTATTTCCATTTTATATGTAAGAATATTTTAGTACTTTGATGTTATGAAAATGAAGTTTTATTTATGTTGCGTCTATGTGTTTCTATTTATATTTGTGTTATGTTGCGTTCCTGCATAAGTTTGGATTAGTGGTATCAGAGCGGTCTTCTCTTTTAATGTTTTTCTTTGCGTGTCCCCAACGAGGTCAGGGTATAAGGAGTTAGGGCTCGAATTGGTTGAACCTTTGTAAGACCAACCTTGCAAACCCCGGTGAATTCCTATGGTAGAAGAAAATAAAGATGAGGGAGAAGGAGATCCTTTCAAAATATTGCTCAAAGAAGCCCATGAGTGACAAAGGAACATGATGATGGACAAATTTTCCCAGATCCTTTGAAAACTACCCACAAGTGATAGATCTTCATCCAACAACCACTCCAGAGGCACCACTCCCTTTAAGATACAAGTCGACTTTAACATTCCCATATTTGAAGGCTAGATAGATGCAGATGTTGTAGATAGATGGTTAAATCTATTGGAAGGATATTTTTCAGTTCATGATTTTTCCAATCAGGAAAAGATTACTTTTGCACTCCTTAAAACTGCCCTCCATATTAAGGATTGATGGGAAACCTATTGTGAATAGAGGGACGAGAGAGAAACCTCACTTTTTTTAGTCACGCCCACTTGGAATTCTTTCTAAAATTCCATCAAGGAACAATATTACCCTGTCCAGAGCTACGAAGATAAATACATAAAGTGGACCACGCTGTAGTAAGGAAGGAACCAAGATGTGCTAGAGTTCATAAATATTTTTTGTACCATTCGCACAAAGTTGAGTATCAAGGATTCTAAGGGGAATTTGGTACTCAAGTATTGTGGTTTTCTACACAAGTACATCCAGGACAAGATGTAGTTCCTAGGCGTTTCCTCACTTGACATCGCCTATAAATACGCTGTCAAGATTGATAAGAAATTTAAATAGAAGCAGAGAGACTTTAGATATGTGAATTTGAAGTTAGGGAAAGGCACCCCCAAACCATAGCACAAAGAAAAAAGTTAAGGCGAGGTGACCCAGGACAACCTATCGAACCTAAAAGAAAATAAAAACACCACTAATACAAATAAGGACACAGGAAAATGGTGTGAATTCCATAAGAGCCCCACTCACAACACAAGTGAGCGTTGAGCCAAGTAGTCCTTGATGGATGAGTTGAAGGCTTTTGAATCAGATGCATGTTTCCACTATGAGTCAGAACTCGACAAGGGGAATGAAAAAAGGGAAGTAGATTATATATGTAGATGCAAGTGCCATAGTTTCCAATACCAAGATCCAAAAGATTAAGCCCGAACATTCAGAGAAGGAAGGGCATCTCCTTCACTCACAGATGTGGGTGAAGGGTTCTCTGCTGCAGTTCATTATCGGTAGTGGGAGCCAAAATAATCTCATTTCAATAGAGGTCGTAAAGTGGTTAGGCCTATTGACCACACCCCCAACCACACATCATCAGGTGGCTTCACCAAGGACGAGATCTCTGCTTCAACCAGCAGTGTTACCTTCCTTACAACATAGGGCCCTTCACATATGAGGTACTGTGTGATGTTTCTCCTCTTTAAGTATGTGATATATTATTAGGACAACCATACTTGTGGAAGCATCATGTTGTGTATGATTCTAGGCCTCACACTATAATTATTACTTTGGGAAATAATTTATATAGGATATCGAAGGTAGCACCACCTACCGCCATCTCTTTGATCTTGGTGAAGCAATGCAATATGATCATTTCCCAGACCAGGTAATTTGTCTTCCTTATTATTCTCCCTTAGGGAAAGAAGAATATTGTGGCCACATCCATGGCCTCTATACATGGCTCCTTCACATGGTAGCAATAGATGGACAAGGTTGTGGAGGAGTACAAGGACATCATCACCTCAGCCACAGGGATACTCTTACACTGTCAGGTCAAGCACACCATCGATTTAACCCCAGGTGCACTGCTAGCCAACAAAATGATTTATTGACACTCTGTTATGGAGAATGATGAAATCAAGAGGCAAATTTAGGAGTTTTTGCAAAAAGGGCACATTAGGTCAAGTTCATCACCCTGTGGGTGCCTGATCATGTTCGTACAGAAGAAAGACAGGACCTGGATACTTTGTATTAACTATTGGGTGCTCAATAAGATCATTGTCCAGAATAGGTATCGAATCCCACATATTGATGATCTTCTGGACCAACTCAAAGGGGTAAAATATTTCAGAAATATTGAATTGAAGTCTAGTTGTCACTAAGTACCAATCAAACCCTCTGATGTGTGGAAGAATGCATTCAAATCCAAGGAGGGCTTTTTCAAATGGTTGGTCATGCCTTTCAAGTTGACGAATTCCCCCACAACCTTCATGAGATTAATGGATGACATCTTGCAACCCTTCACCAACTCATTCGTGGCAGTGTATTTGGATGACATCCTGATCTTCATCTAGATTTGGGAAGAACACCTTCACCATATTTGGCAGGTCCTCCAAACCCTATGTCAACACAAATTATGTGCCAATTTGGAGAAATTTACTTTTGGTATGACCCAGGTTCAATATTTGGGGCACATCATTGATGAGAGGGGTGTGCATGTGGACCTAGCCAAGATACAAGTTATTTGAGATTGGCCAACCCCAACCACTCTAATAGAGTTCCACAACTTTTTGGGTCTTGCCAATTTCTACCGTAGCTTGTTGTTGGGTTTCTTTCATATCACTTGGCCTTTGAGTCAATTCACTAAGGGTGGAGCGAAAGAAAAGTTATTTTGGTCTGAATCCCAACAGAACACATTTTATGAGTTGAGGCATCACCTTTTCTCTGCACCAATTTTCACATAACTAACCTACAACAACTATTTAAATTTGAGACATATGCATATGACTATGCTATTGGTGCAGTTCTTAGCCAACATGGGCATCTGGCACATCACTCTGAGACACTTTCAGACACAATCCAAAAGTATTCCACCTATGAAAAAGACATGTATTCCATTGTGTAGGCCCACTGAAAATGGAAGCATTACATTATGGGGAAGGGAACAGTCATCCACATAGACCACCAAGCCCTATAATTCACACAAACACAAGGAAAGTTTCAGAATGATCACCATTAGAAATGGTCCACATACTTGCAACTATTTCATTCGAATATTAAGTACAAGAAGGGAAACACCAATAATGTTGCAGACTGCGTCAGCTGACCACCGGTCATGGCGCCGACAACTATTCTCGACTCTTGTGGACACAAGACTTCAAAACAACCACATCTTTACAAGAGTGATCTAGAATTTGACACCACATACCAGATGCTCCTGGAAGGTAAGAAGGTTCCATAATTTCACCTCCAGGATGCACTATTATGCCACCTAGAAGACCTATGTGTACCTTCAAGCGATCTTGCCAAGATGATTTGGGAGGCACACTACAGTCAAGTTGTTGTACATTTTTGGGTAGAAAATATAGTGGTAGTACTACAAAAGTATTTTTATTGGCCAAAACTTCGACAAGATGTTGGGAAGTACATTAGATCATGCACTACCTGCCCCATTGCCAAACCTATAGTAAAGAAGCAAGGCATGTATACTCCTTTTCCCACTTCTAGCCATCCTTGGGAATCCATCTCCATGGATTACATGTCGGGTCTTCCTTCTACCATGCATGGAAACCACTGTGATTTCATGGTCATCGATGGATTCTCTAAGATAGCCATTCTGGCAACCTGCAAGAAGAGTATTTTAGTAGAATCCAATACCAAAATATTCTTTGAATGAGCATGGGTACACTTTGGGATCCCACAGTCCACTATCTCGGATCAGGACAGTCTGCTGCTAAGTGCATTTTGGTCAATCCTCTAGTCATTGTTGGATACCAAGCTCACCAAGTCCACGACCTTTCACCCCTAAAATGATGTCCAAACAGAGCTCGTCAACAGGATGATTGTGCACATCATGTACATGTACAACTTGAAGCACCCACACACATGGGATGAGAGCCTCCCCTATGTCCAACACAACTACAATAGGGCTCTCCATGGCTCAACTTGCCACAACCCCTTTTAGGTTGGATTGGGATTCTAGCCACTATGTCCCATTGATGTTGCCATACCATTTGTAGTTACTCAAGATGATTTAGCTCATGTCCAGTTCGAAGCTGACAGGGCTACAACTTCATTGAGTGCATTCAAAACACCTTCCAACAAGTCCATGTCATATTAGATAGAGCAAAGACAAATTACAAGCAGTGTCATGATCAACATTGGGTGCCACACAAGTTCCAGGTGGGCAACAAAGTTTGGTTACATTTGCGAAAGGAGTGCCTCACTATGCCCCATCACAAGCTTTTCCAGCTCTGATATGGGTCTTACACCATCACTAAATTTATACGGGACAATTCTTTTCAGCTCAACTTTCCACCATTCCTTGGCCTACACCCAATATTCAATGTGTACTGGTTGTGGCCATACTTTCTCCCATTGTTGGACACATCCGACATTGTTGAGCAGTTGACACCAACAGAGCTCAAACTAATTTGTATCGAACATGACACAACTGATAACATCATGGAATCATAGATCAATAACACTCGCCAATAGAGGATCCATCTATATTGAGTTATCAAAGTAGGCCAACTCCTTCACTAGGGAAAGTCACTCACCAGGGACCAGATTCAATAGAAATTTACTGACCTCATGGAGGCTCTACATGAAATGGGGCCCATTGCTTCCTAAGGGGGGAGGACTGATACAGGTGGATATTGGCGGCCACCCACCTATTCCACCTAAACCCCTAGCCGGTTTCATCATTTTCCTTGCTTATAACAACACTTACTATTTTTAGCATTTTTCGGGTCCTGAACTTCCTGAGTTGTTTTGACCCCCTAAATGACATTTTTTGAGGTTTGTAATAGGGAAATAACTATAGGTAGGTCCTACCATAAACCCTGTAGTACTCAGAGAGATCTTTCTAGCAAGATACTGTACATGGCAAACAAAGATCACATGGTAAAGTTATGACCCTAGGAAGTTCGCTGCCCAACTAACCCCAACGGGGCCCACAAACCCTTGGCGTTCCATCTCCTAGGGTTAGGTTTTTGGTTTTTTACAGTTTCTCTTTGTTGTTCAATAATAAAAAGGCCCTTGAGCCTCATTGTAACATATATTAGAGGCATGTAGCTGCCACATCTCTTCTTAGAGATAAGCTACCAATGCCTCAGCTAGTTTATTTCCATTCTATATGTAAGCATATTTAAGTTGTTTGAAGTAAATGAAAATGAAATTTTAATTCTATTACGTCTTTGTGTTTATGTTTATATATGTGTTTTGTTGTGTTCTTGCATAATATTGGAAAGTGGTATTAGAGTGGTCTGCTCTTTCTCTGTTTTTATTTGCATGTCCCCAATGAGGTCAGAATATAAGGAGTTAGGGCTCAAACTGGTTGAACATTTGCAAGACCATCTTTGCAAACCCCAACGACCTCCCGTGGCAGAAGAAAAAAAATATGAGGGAGTAGGAGATCCTTTAAAAATATTTCTTGAAGAAGCCCTCGAGTGACAAAAGAATGCGATGATGGAAAAGTTTTCCCAGATCCTTTAGGAATTACCCATATGCGACACATCTTCATCCAAAAGCCACTCTGGAAGCCCCACTCCCCTTAAGGTACAAGTAAGCTTTGACATTCCCATATTTGAAGGCTAGATAGATGCAGACGTCATAGATAGATGGTTAAATCTATTGGAAGGATATTTTTCTGGTTCATGATTTTTCCAATCGGAAAAATATTACTTTTTCACTCCTCAAGGTCACCCCCCATGTCAAGGACTAGTGGGAAACCTATTGTGAACAAAAAAACGAGAGAGAACCCTCACTATTTTTATGTACACCCACTTGGATTTCTTTCCAAGATGCCATCAAGGAACAATATTACCCCATCGGGAACTATGAAGATAAATACATAAAGTGGATCATGCTGTGGTAGGAAATGGACCAAGATGTGCTGGAGTTCACAAATATTTTTCATACCCTTCACACAAAGTTGGGTATCAAGGATTATGAGCAGAATTTGGTACTCAAGTACCATGACTGTCTACAAAAGTACATTTAGGATGAGGTGGAGTTCCTGGACATTCCCTCACTTGGCATCGCCTATTGATAGCCTGTCATTATCAATCATAAATTTGAATAGAAGAAGCGAGACTTTGGATTTGCGAATCCAAAGCAACAGAAAGGAGCCCCAAAACCACAAAACAAAGGACAAAGCCAAGGTGGGGCAATCCAGGAAAACCTGCCAAAGCTGCAAGAAAAGAACAACACCACGAAGACAAATAAGGACACAGGAAAATGGTGAGAGTTCCATAAGAGCCCCACTCATAACACAAGTGAGTTTCGATCCAAGCAGTCACTAATGGCCAAGCTGAAGGCTTCTGAATCAGATGCATCTTTTGACTCAGAGTCAGAACCTGACAAGGGGAATGAAAAAGGGAAGCAAATTTTTGATGCGGAGTCCAATGCCACCGTTGCCACCACCAAGATCCAGAAGATTGAGCTCGAAGATATAGAGGAGGGGGAGCGTCTCTTCCACTCATAGATGTGGGTGAATGGCTATCTGCTAAAGTTTATTGTCGACATTGGGAGCCAAAATAACCTCATTTCAACATAGGTCATGAATCAGTTAGGCCTACCAACTAGACCACACCTGCAGTCGTACACCATCAAGTGGCTTCACCAAGGATGATATCTTTGTGTCAGCTAGCAGTGTCACCTTCCTTACAACATTATGCCCTTCACAAATGAGGTACTGTGTGATGTTTCTCCTCTTGAAGTTTTTGATGTATTATTAGGCCAACCATAGTTGTGGAAGAATCATGTTGTGTATGTGTCTAAGTCTCGCACTATTTTATTAATTTGGGAAATAATTTATACAGGGTAATGGAGGTAGCACTTCCTACCCCCATCTCTTTAATCTCTATGAAGCAATGCAGTAAGATCATTTCCCAAACCGAAAAATCTATCTTCCTTATGATTCACCCTTAGGGCAAGAAGAATATTGTGGCCACATCCATGGCCTCTAGAGAGGGCTCCTCTACACAGTAGCAATAGATGGACAAGGTTGTGGAGGAGTACAGGTACATCTTCACCTCACCCATAGGGGTACCCCTATACTTTCAAGTCAAACACTCCACTGGTTTGACCTTAGGCATGTTGCTACCTAATGCACTAATTTATTGACGCTATGTTCTGGAGAATGATGAAATCAAGAGGTAGACTCAAGACCTATTGCAGAAAGGGAACATTAGGCCAAGTTCATCACCCTGTGGGAGCTCGATCGTGTTGGCATAGAAGACAGACGAGACCTGGAGACTCTTTATTTACTATTAGGTGTTAAATAAGACCATTTTCCGGAATAGGTTCTTGAATCCCATAGATTGATGACTTTCTAGAGCAGCTCAAGGGGGACAAATATTTCAGCAAGATTGAGTTGAAGTCCAGATATCACCAGGTACCAATCGAAACCTTCGATGTGTGGAATACTATCTTCAAATCCAAGGAGGGCCTTTTCAAATGGTTGGTCATGCCTTTTGGGTTGTCAAATGCCTCTGCAACTTTCATGAGGCTGATGGACAACAACTTGCAATCCTTCACCAACTCATTCATGGTAGTGTATTTGGAAGACATCCTAATCTTCAACCAGAGTTGGGAATAACACCTTCACCATATTCAACAAGTCCTCCAAACCTTGTGTCAACACAAATTATGTGCTAATTTGGAGAAATGCACTTTGTATGATCCAGGTTCAATATCTAGGGTACATCATTGATGAGTGGGGTATGCATGTGGACCCAACCAAGATACAAGTTATTCGAGATTAGCTAGCCCCAACCACTCTAGTAGAGCTCTGCAAATTTATGGGTCTTGCCAATTTATACCATAGATTCATGTTAGGTTTCTCTCATATCACTTTTCCTTTGAGTCAAGTCACCAAGGGCGGATTGAAAGAAATGTTCTTTTGGTTCAAATCCCAACCGAAGGTGTTTGCTGAGTTGAAGCATCGCCTATGCTCTGCACTAATGCTCACATTACCAGACTTGGATCAACCATTTTAGATTGATTAAGATGCCTCAAGCTATGCTATTGGTGCAGTTCTTACCCAATAGAGGCATTCGATGGCATATCACAATGAGACACTATCAGACATAGTATGAAAGTATCACACCTATGACAAAGAGATGTATTCCATTGTGCATTCCTTCTAAAAATGGAAGAATTACATTATGGGGAAGGAAACAGTCATCCACACAGACCATCGACCCCTGTAGTTCATACAAACATAATGAAAGTTGCAGAATATCGCCATTAAAAATGGACCACATACTTACAATAGTTCCATTTGAACATTAAGTATAGGAATGGAAGCACCAATAATGTTACAGACTGCCTCAGCAGACCACTGGTCATTATGCTAACCATTGTGCTCGACTCTTATGGACACAAGACTTCGAAATGACCACATCTTTACTAGAGTGATCCAAAATTTGGCACCACATACCAGATGCTCCTAGAAGGTAAGCATGTTTCAGATTTTCACCTCCAGGACACACTATTACGCCACTTGGGACACCTTTGTGTAACTTCAAGTGATTCTGCCAAGATGATTTTGGAGGCGCACTATATTCGATTCGCTGGAAATTTTGGGGTAGAAAAGAGAATGGAAGTCATGCAGAAGTACTTTTATTAGCCAAACCTTCAACATGACGTTGGGAAGTACATCAGATCCTGCACTTCCTACGCTATTTTCAAACATATAATTAAAAAAAAGGCTTGTATACTCCTTTGCCCACTCCTAACTAACCCTAGGAATCCATATCCATGGATTACATGCCATGCCTTCCTTCTACCAAGCATGGAAACGACTGTGTTTTCGTGGTTGCTAAAAAATTCTCTAAGATGACCATTCTAGTAACGCGCAAGAATAGCATCTTAGTAGAAGCCACTGCCAAACTCTTCTTTGAACGAGTATGGGTACACTTTGGGATCCTGGAGTCCATTATCGTAGATTGAGAAAACAGGTTCCTCATTGAATTATGGTCAAGCCTCTGGTCATTATTGGATACCAAGCTCACTAAGTCCACGAACTTTCAACCCTAAATTGATGACCAAACAAAGGTCATCAGCATGCTGATTATGTACATCTTGCACATGTAAAACTTGAACCACCCACACACACGGGATGAGAGCCTCCCCTATGTCCAATGCAACTACAACTGGGCTCTCTACAACTCAACTGGCCACAACCCCTTTTAGGTGGGACTGGGATGCTAGCAAGTATGTCCCATTGATGTTTCCATACCATTTCTAGCTACTCAAGAAGATTCATCTCATGTCTAGTTTGAAGTTGATAGGGCTAACAACTTCATTGAGTGCATTTAGCACATCTACTAGTGGATCCATGACATATTGGACAAAGCAAATGTAAAGTACAAGCAATGTCATGATCAACATAGAGTGCCACACAATTTCCAGGTGGGCAACAAAGTTTGGGTACATTTGAAGAAGGAGCACCTCATTGGGCCGTACAACAAGCTTCACCCACTCCGATATGGGCCTTACATCATTACTCAGGTTGTAGGGGAAAACTATTTTGAGCTCAAAATTCCATTGTTTCTTGGCTTGCACCTAATATTCAATGTGGACCAGTTGTAGTGTTGGCTTAAGGGGGACTGACCCAAGTTCAGAGTTATTCACGCAAACCAACAAAACCCTAACTACTGGCCCTTTTGGCAACAACCTACGTAGCACAGGCTGCAGTCTCACCCAAAGCAGTATTGGGGGATGCTAGAACTAGGTTTCTGCATCCAGAGACCACATGATGTGTATTTTGAAGCCCTTATAGCTTAGATCTACCTTCGTGCAGATCTATACCTTCCTATTGCTCACTACTACAATTCTATCCAATTGACCTCTAGGTCTTCGTGAAGGTATACGATCGTGCTTATCAAACATAAAATAGGCATATTCATGAATTTCGCTCAGTTAATAACAACCCTAGATCTTCCTTCGCATAGATCTACCCATTCCAAACAATTATAATAAAAAATCTAGCTAATATCTTCATGAAAACAGTTCATTACACTCTTCATGCATAGGCATTAAAGGTCCAATAGATTCGCGCAATAGAACACATTAATTTATAGAAAACGGTTTAGAGAGAGAAGATACATTAACTTAAGCATAATTAAAGAACAAGGCATAGATGCATTCAATCAAAACTATTTTTATTAGGTTCAAAATTCAAATTATAGACTCTTCTACTCTTCACACTCAGCTGTAGGGGCCTATGCACTCAGCTGCCGACTTGCCAAGGTCTCCATGCACTTAGATACAGGAGCCTTCCCCTTTTACCTAAGTACAAGAAACATATCTTTCCTATCTCAGCACCTTGCCTTTTCAATAGATCTTCATCAACAATTATCGCCCTTGACTCACTATGACTCAAATATTTATAGCTTTTCTATTACAATACCATGGCCCACGACCTATGAGTGAGTCTCAAAACCATCCTATCACTTACCCATATAAGGGTCTAAAGCCCCTTTGACTTTTACCTAACTGCGCGCTCTGCTTCCATCTTTATGGAGACTTTACATTATTTAGAAAATTATAACCCAAAATTGCTTAAAATATAAAAAAATTACCCTAGGGACCCTATCCCAACAGGCCCCCAACACAAATATGGTGACTCACCCTCAAGTCACTCAGTTGGATTCTCTACTTTGTGGCAGAGCTCACTGAACTTTTGCTTCAATTCTTCTAGCTCTACGATGCTTTGTACTGCATCATGTTTCACCTCTTCGACCAGTTTTTCTATAGTTGGTCCCTCTATTGCAAGGTGCATTGTCCTTTGGGTATGTTGAAAGCTTTAAGCTTTTCCTAAATAGTTTGAAAATTTTGGCTTGCCTCCTCTGTCCACGGTTGAAGCTAAGCCTTTAACATTGATTCTTTTCGCTGCAATTACTCAACTTGTGCTTGTATCATCTTCCCTTCCTGTAAGTGTGTGAAGCACTGGAATGGCACCAAGGTGCACGCAGTTGCCCTAATCTCATCGTATTTCTGCTAGGCTTCTCT
Organism: Pinus taeda; assembly: GCA_000404065.3. NCBI lineage: Eukaryota > Viridiplantae > Streptophyta > Pinopsida > Pinales > Pinaceae > Pinus > Pinus taeda. Next base: position 98,941 of record APFE031221546.1, read on the forward strand.
GATTTCTGTAGTCAATCGCTATAGGTTTGGGTCCTCCTACAAAGTATCCCATAACTCCATGGTGTTGTTAAAAATAAAGTCGCAACCTTTGACTACATTCTCTAGAGTAGTTATGTGCTCCTTGATGGCTGTGTTGCGCTGCTCCCTAACCTTTGGTGGAGTAGTGGAATATAGTTTTAGTTGTAGTTTTGATATCTACATCTTGAAGATAAAAATGACTCAGCCTATTTCATCTTTCGATTTGTGCACAACAACAACCAATTTCCTAATCTTTGTTGCAGCTGCTGTCTAGAATATGTAACTCTGGGACTAAAGTACACGCTTGTGTACTTTCCTCTTGAAGGCTCTGACTTCGTGCAGCTAGCTCTTCATTTCCTTTTTGGGCCTGAGCCTTCTTAGCGAATATCTATTCATTATTCAACTTAACCACATTTATCATTGCTAGTGCATGCTTGTCTCTAATTCAAAGTTCGTTTGAGACCCCCTAATGAAGTGCGTGGAGGGTTTGAAGTGGTAGCATGGCTAAGTTCACACCCATGCCTTTGATATTTCCTAGTTGGGCACAATATTCCTTTGATTTTGCATAGACTATAGCCTCCAGTAAGGAGATGACTTTGAGGTCCTGAGTACTTTCTGTCTCCAACATGCTCTCGCTCACTTGGGGCAAGCTCGCTTGAACCCCACTCGCTTGTCCAACACTCACTTGAATTCTACCTGTCTGAATCTGCAACTCACGTAGATCCTTCTGGATGCTTCCCAAAATCTACATGTAATGTTGTTCGAACTATTGCCACAGTTCCATTGTGGTGTCTATGAACTTATACCCAATTTCATCGAGGTCCCCTTCTGTGAGGACCATTGGGTCAATGTACGATTTCTTCTTTGATTTTTGCTTCTTCCTTGGTGGTACATTTGTCTCCTTTTGCTGCTTTGAAACCTTAAAAGGAGTGCTCTACGAGTCACCCCCACCTCCTTCCTGCTTTGACTGCTTCTGCTCTTCAGTATGCTGGGAAGTCAATGCTTTGACTTCCACTATGTCCTTTTGGCCAATGCGCTCTTTCTCAAGACACTCTTTTTCAGCAAACTCTTTTTCAACACTCTCTTTTTCAACAGATGCCTTAGCAACAACATCTTTCTTCTTTTGAGCAACCTTCTCGCACACTGCTTTCTCTGCTTCTTTCTTCTTTTGCTCAACTGTTGTTTACATAGAAAGCTGCTTTCTCCACCCCTACTGGTACCTGCACCAAGGTCTATGGGCTCCCTCCACTTCGCTGGCCATAGTCCCACGATCTCCTGTACATCAGCTTTTATCACTAAGTATGGCAACTTGTGCCATATCTTCTTTGGGTCTCACCTTGCACAAATTGAAACATTATGAAAGTCGGCGTTAAATTTCTTCGAAGGCCTGCAACTACTCAAACAAGGTTGGAGACAAACTTGGCCATTGACTTATTAGTGTGCGTAGGTTCATCTCGAATAGTATCCAGAAAAATTTGGACTCCATGATCTGCTCCAGATCCTTCATTTCCCACAGCGAAGTGAAGTTCACTACCTCTGGTAAGTCCTCATCCTACGGAGTAAATTGACTATCATCCAACAGTGACCATGCAACTAATATAATTAGAAATAACAGTTAAGAATAATGAAATGCCTTACTCTCCTCTTGTGGCTCACGACATTTTGCTAAGAACTCCTTTCAAAGCTACTGCACCCAGTTGTACTACACTCCCTTCACGGACTGTGTAGCCAACGAAATGACTAGCGTCAGAACCTCGTCCATGTGACATTTCCACATGATCTTGCCTACCAAAATATGAGAAGTTAACTACACCTCTTGGTCTGAAATTGAGCGAATGGAGTACCCACGCAACTTCTCGATCAACCCAAATGCAGTCTTCATTTTATCGATGAGTTCCTTCTCTTTTCTTTTACCTACAGATTTCTTAGCTGGATCCACCCCTTTATAGGGAAACTTCATAATTCTATGAATCAGCATGTCTGTTATGGGGGTGGGTTCACCTAACCATAAACACCCATCGTGCACTAGTATGAGTAACTGGCGCACACAAACCATATTGATAATTGACCGGTGAAAGTGTGGTACACACAACATATTTAGTAATCCAGCCTACTTGACACCTTTAACCCATTTCATCAGCTCCAGCCTTGTGACCCTAGTCTCTTCATAGTAAATCTTTGTCATGTATTTATTGGTGGCCAAGTGAGGGAATTTCTCGTCGTCGGTGAGATCCCAATCTTCTAATTTCAACCTCGAGATATCCGCTAAGAGCGCTCCTTCAAATACTACTTCTTCAAGTAGCAGCAGCGTAGAGACCATGAATTTAGCCAAATTTGGGTCCTTGGTTACTTTCGTTTTCCCTTTCCGTGGAGGGATATACACTGGGAGCCTAGTGAGAGGATTTACCTCCTTAGCATCTAATTCCTCAACTCCATCATGGAGTTCCTCTGCTTTTAAATCCAGTTGTTCCTCTGGGTACTTTGCCTTGTCTTTCTTCTCTTTCTGTCGAACCTCTGGGTTTTTCCTCGGTGGCTACCACATCGGTACAGGTTTCTTATTCTTCTCCTTAATAGCCAATTTCTTTGGCCTGGTTGACCTCGGTGTCATAGGCAAAAAGGGCATAGCTTCCATGGACACAACTTTAGGGCCTTCTGCTTGAGAAATAACAGCTTTGGAACTGATTGGCTCAGACATTTTTTCAAGGATAATCTTTTCGTTCCACTCAAGTAAGGTTGCAAATATTGACCTTGAAGCTAAATCCTCCCAAACCTATCGACTCATATAGTGGGAACAAGAGGGCTCATACACAATCGTCAGAAGGAAAAGTGTTCTTCAACATACCAACATGCCCAATTTATAGGTGGTTTCTAATTCAAATCCAACCATTCCCTCCATTTTCAGATCATAAATGCCTCTTTGGCAGCAGAGCTCCAAAGATTTTCGCCATATATGTCACCTACCCATTCCTCCTAGTAGTATTTTTTCTATCCAATCATGAATAGTGACTCCAATGGTTATTTTTGGACTTGTCTACGTAGCACCACCCCTTTTGGCATAGCTCGTCCATCGCATCATCTTCAGTCGCAACTTCTATCGCACTACTTGCATCTGTTGCACAACCATCTTATTGTATTTGATTCCTCGATGGGAAATGTAGTTTATAGTCCTTCTCTCCCTTGCAACTGATTGGAGTGCTAAGAGTTAAATACCCTTTTGAAGTTGTACCCATGGTTGAAAACTAAACGATATCAGCAAAATGGTCATCCGCAACGTGCATAGCAAAGATTTGCGCATCCGACAATCCTTCCACCAAAATATTTGGTTCTTCATCTCCTTCAATCCTTGACAGGTGCTCTGGTCCTATATTCAGCCTTCCAAGTTTCACAATTACTTCAAATTTATACTCCTGAAACAACAATAACCATCGATAGATTCCCGCCCCCAACATAGGCTTATTGACCAGGTACTTCAGCACGGAGTGATCTGTATACATTTTAAAAGGGGCACCCAACAAATAATGCCGATACTTTTGAAGTGCGTAGACCATTGCCAGCCCTTCGTGCTCTGTAGTGGAATAATTCTTCTCAGCATTTGATAAATTTATGCTCGCAAAAGCTATCGGGTGATCAATTTCTCCTTCTCCTGCTTGGGTCAATACTGCACCGAGCGTAATGTAAGAGACATCCACATGCACATGGAATTATTTCTTCCAATTCGGGAACATGAAGATTGGTGTAGTCACCATCTTCTCTTTCAGTACATCCAGACTGCATAGACATTATTCATGCCAACAAAATGTCACATCTTTCTTTAACAACTTTTCCATTAGCGCGATTATCTAAGCATAAGACTTGATAAACTTTCTATAATACCCAGTGTGTCCCAATGTCGCATGTAGATGCTTTACATTCCTGGAAGCTTCCAAATTCATAATTACAATGATCTTCATAGGATCCACCATCAATCCCTGCTTACATAATACATGACCAAGAAATATTCCAAAGGGCACACAAAATATGCACTTCTTCAATTTCAGTGCGATTTGATATCTGCAACATGTATCCAACATAGGGTGCAAACTTTTAACATGGCTCTTTACCAACCCGAAGATAGTCCAATCATCAAAATATACTTCCAAGAATTTATGAACAAACTTGTTGGATGAGGGATCCCCCCAAGGAAAGTTTTGGGGCTTAAAGCCCAAGTTTTGACTAAGTCCGATGTAAAGACTCCACAATTTGTGGGCGCGGAGCGCGAAGATGGTAAATGAGTCAGAGGGTTGTTTGCCCTCATTTTTGTAATGCAATGTCGGTTTGAGAGATCTACCTATGGTCTGCGGACCATGGGATTGTATAAATAGAGTGAGGCTCTAAGTGTAAAGAGAAATCTAAGGAAGAAAAAGGAAATCAATCCATGAAGCATTGATTCGAAGTGTAGAGTCATGTCTTTGGGTAGTAGAGTAGGAAAATGCTCTGCAGTTGAGTGCACAGAGACCTAGTAGTTCGCAGTTGAGTGCGCAGACCCCTTCAGCTGAGTGCGTAGGGCAATTCGAGTCTTTAACCCTTGGAGCTATTAATAAAGATAAGTTTTATTTTCCTATTTTATGCATTTCAGTATATTGGGTATGAATTGTAAGTTTACTATTTATTTACTGTGCGAACTTATATGAATGTGCTGAATAAGTAAATCTAATAGAAGGTATCTATTTACGTGATGATCACTAATTATTATAATAAGATAAGTAAGATCCACGGTGTGACTTGGGGAAATAGTGCAGATCGTTTCCCTAGCAGTACAAAATCCCCATAGCCCCTGGTTAGGGCTGCGCGAAGGTGAATATAACAGGGTGTGAAGGCATCGTAGCTCAGGGAAGTGCATGAAGTAACCTACGTAAAGGTGTTCATAGTTGGAATAAATCAACTCCTCAAACATCTCAAGGATGCGGAAACCTAGTTCGAGCATCCCCCCATGCTGCTTCAGGTGAGACCTCAGTCCGTGCTCCACTGAATGTTGCCGAAAGGGACAGTAATACAGGGATTTGTTTGGCTAATTAAATCCAAACTTGGGTTAGGCCCCAACAAGCCAACAAATGGTTCCGTTGCCGGGACCAGAATCTGCATAGAGATGTCTGATGTCGTAACATTGGAATCCAACTAAGAAAGAAATTAAAGATTGGTTGTATATGAAAATTCATGAGTTCGTGGCGCAGGAGGACAAGAATCCGTGACTATCAAAGGAAAAGTGTTTAGACTGCTACTTGTACACGGAAATCCATGCAAATTTTCTTTGCATCTTTCCCTAATGAGCTGTACGAGTGGATCACGAAGCTAGCAGATAGCCAAGGGAGGTGGAAACTTGATAATTCTATTGTGTGGACTCTAGAGTTGGTGCGCATATTGGAAGCATCGGAGGATAAGATCACGTGTGTTGTTGATCATTGGCTCAATCGGATTATAGGAGGATTCATTACTGAGGTTGTGGTAGACACTTCAGTCAGCTATAGCAAGGCAGAGCAATGCTTTCTCAAAGGACCACGAGGTAAGTACTTTAAGTCTCTAAACACTTGGATTAAAATGCCATTGTGTGAAAAGAAAATTATGCGAATACTTTGATGTTCAGGGCTACATGAAGTGGGAGAATTTACAGAAAAGAAGGTACTACAGAACTAGAAAATAGCCCCTTAATTTCATCTCCGTGAGGGGACGAGGAAGAGATCGCAAAGGTCTCACCAAGAAGTGTGATTAATTTGATAAGGCAGAGGATTCTGCACATACTATCTAGTCAATTTAACGTCTTAAATTGCTCTACATAAATTATCAATCCGGGTATTGTAAACTGATGAAGTGTGTTGCACTATATGTGCTTAGTTAACCTTTTTCTTACTTCATTGTTTTATAGATTTTATTTTGTTTTGGGGTTTTGTTTTTGTTGATCTCCTAAAGTACCTAATGCAAACGGAAATCCTATTCTAAGGTCTTAAGAATACTTTTAAAGGTCAAGTATGGGTAGAGATTTCAAGACAAGGTTTATGTCCCTAATGGTAACTTCCAAAACTTAGCACTTCAAAAGATCTCAAAACATGTTATTGATCAAATCAATACTTAAACAAAAGTGTAAATGTGCAGCTACTTCAATCAAACAAAAGATGAAATACTGATCATGAAATCACTATCTCTACTGCTTGTCTAAATACAGAAATAAAAGTTAAGCTATTGCACCCAAACAAATCAAAAAATAAAAACTAATAAAAGTAAAATCAAATCACAAAATTCATATTTCGATCCCTCGCCAGTTAGTCTCACTATGGCTTTCGGAGGTAACCATCAATGAAATGAGCAATCCAATATCTAATTGTAGAAAAGTAAACTAAAATCAAATCACAACATTCATATTTCGATCCCTCGCCAGTTAGCCTTGCTATGGCTTTCGGAGGTAACTGTCAATGAAATGAGCAATCCAATATCTAATTGTAGAAAAGTAAACTAAATCAAATCACAACATTCATATTTCGATCCCTTGCCAGTTAGTCTCGCTATGGCTTTCAGAGGTAACCGTCAATGAAATGAGCAATCCAATATCTAATTGTATAAAATTAAACTAAAATCAAATCACAACATTCATATTTCGATCCCTTGCCAGTTAGTCTCACTATGGATTTCGGAGGTAATCGTCAATGAAATGAGCAATCCAATATCTAATTGCAGAAAAGTAAACTAAAATCAAATCACAACATTCATATTTCGATCCCTCGCTAGTTAGTCTCGCTATGCCTTTCGGAGGTAACCGTCAATGAAATGAGTGAGTTGATATCTAAACTAACTAACAAAGCAAATGAATAACACTGAAATCAAAACATAACTGAAATTGAAAAGCTAAAAAAAACAAAGTCAGCAAAGAGGAAAATCTCATGTCACTACTTGATGCAAAAAAAACATGTAAAGAAAAACTAATCTACAATCAACCAGTTGAACACACTTACATGAATTAAAATTGCATGAATGGAAAATCTAATCTATCAAACTTGAAAGCAATCAAATGACATAATGAAATCAAAGCAAAATTACAAAATGAAATCTACTCTACCTTACATTCTAATTTGCTCTATGACATCTACTTCACATCTCTTTCCATGTTGAGAACATCAAAGCTTTATTCAAATTCTTCAAAATTACAAAGTACAACAAAGCTCTCTAAAGCTTTCCAAACTAATGATTGTGTGTACACAAGATCCCGTGAATGGTAAGTGAAATAGTAGCCTCAGTATAGCTGCCACACAGTAATAGCTTGCAAGCTGGTAGACTTAGGGCACACCGTCAGAGTTAATTTTAGAGCTGTTAGATAATATTGTCTTAAATTGATATGGTTTTCTCTTAATTGTGAAACTGTCTTAAATGAGTTTTATGTTAATTGCCATTGTCTTACATATAAAGTTTTGTCTCAAACTATTTTTGTCTCAAATGTAAATTTTTGTCTTAAAATTTTTTTGTCTTAAACTATTTTTGTCTTAAATATAAAGTTTTGCCTTAAAATATTTTTGTCTCAAATATAAAGTTTGTCTTAAAAAGTTTTTGTCTCAAACTGTTTTCGTCCCAAATATAAAGTTGTCTTAAAATATTTTTCTCTCAAACTATTTTTGTCTCAAATATAAAGTTTTGTCTTAAAATATTTTGGTCTCAAATTATTTTTGTCTTAAATATAAAGTTTTGTCTCAAAATGTTTGTCTTAAATTTTTTATTTAAGACAATTCAATTGATATTAAATTTTAATGTAAAATAGCTAAAACAAAAAGTAATTTTTTAAGACAGAAGATTTATGTTATCTTAAAATAATGTCTTAAAAGTACACTTCATGTAATAGTGTGTCTAATACTTTGCATCCATACCAATATTAGTTATAACATGACAACATGAAATTTGAAGTATGAAAAATTAAATGAAATAATATCATGATGAGAAATCAAGAGGCATTGAATATTTATTGACTACATGGTTGTACATTATAATTAGTAAATTGATTTTTAAAAGTATGGAAAATTAGAATATAAACACAATAAAATATGCATTTAAATTTTAAAATGATTTAATTAAAATGAAAAACTCCATATTATATATGGTAGTATATTAGCTTTCATTTATACATTAACACAATTACATTAATAAATGCATTTGATATATTAAATATACATTGACTTTATATATAAATCAAATATTAAATATTAATATGTTATTATTATATTAAATAAAATATAATATTTTAATTAGTATTAAATAATTAAATTAATTCTTTTTATATTATATCAATCTTCTTCCTTTAATATTAAAAAATGAAAACCACTCAGTGAATATCAAATTTTGTTCATTTAATTATTAAAAAAATGAAATTTCCTTAACCCTAATAGAAACCATGCATACCGCATAATTATATAAAAACAGGTTATTATAAATTAATCCAAATTTTCTAATTACTTAATTAAAATGAAAAACTACATTCTATATATACAGTACATTAGCTTTCATTTATACATTATATGAAAACCTAGTATTATAAAGGCTTAAGCAATTATGAAACACTTTAAAATTCAAAAAACAAGATATTCAACAAATTTACAGATGAGAAAGATATTAATATAGTCACAGATGAGAAAGCATTTGAAATTTTAAAAACAAAGCGTTTTACAAATTTGCGACGCTATTTTTTTTCAAGAAACGAATAGTGTTTATATTAATTTGAAATCTAGAGAATGGGCTAGAATCCTTATATCTGAAATTTATTTATCTGTGAAGATTTTCTTTAAACCATACAAAATTTGAGCAAACACCAAGGCTGCAATTCTTCCCAAACTGAAGATATATCTATTTATCATTCTGCAAAATACTCTAGAACCATAAAATATTTATATTGCAGCATAGATTAGATTATAGAAAAGGAGAGATCCAACCTGAGAGCCCATCAACAGAGATCCTTCCCAAGGAAGCCATTATTGTGCGTGGCACAACACTGGAATCAACGCCACCATTATCAGACTGCACAAAGCCACCAACAACATTCCCCAACACTGTAATACTGGAACCAAACTGCCACTTCTCCACGAAGATCATTGAAAGAAGATTCCAACTGCCAAGAATCTTCAGAAATTTAGCCTCCACAAGGATTGACACTGCCTGTTAGCATTTCATCCTGATTCTGGCTTACCACCCTCAATGCTTCGATCACGTCGAATAATTTATTTAGGAGTTGTCTATAATGCGACTTTTTGGAGATTCTGGTGACGGAATCCGGCGGAATAAATGAGGTTAAATCTTGTTTTTTAGCAGTTAAAATGGTTTTTTAACTGCATATTTGGATTCAGCGCCCTGGAAAACCCCTGGGAGCTATTGATTATGCAGAAACTAGCTATCAAACTTGGGATTCCAATGAATTGCTGACAGATTTTGACCAGAAAAATCCGCCGGAAAGACTTTCAAAAAATCGCGTTATAGACTACTGCATTTATCAATGCCGAGGTCTGAAAGGGAGAGGGGCCCGCCATGCAACAAGACAAACGTTGCCACCAAAACCTGATCGCTCTGTTTGGATTCGCCAACTTCGCAGAAGCACCAGAGCTGGAATCACCATTAAAGATTTGGGATTCATATACCATGAATCCATTCGAGATTGCAAAAGGATGCTGAGAGGATTGAGAGATAAGGACACTCAACGACGACATTAATTCAATTGCCTTTAAAAGGATAGAAAGGGTTTGAAATTACGACGTCCCACCAAACTTGCATGGTTTGGTGAGGGAATATGAATGTAGAGGCCTTTTAAAACTCTGGAGGGAGAAGAACTTTTGACACCTATGTTACTTAGAACAACGTTAGTACCTTGAGAAACCGGAGGTCTTTCCTCATTAACAAAAATATTTTCCGACTGGAACGAATTTTAAATTCAAAATGAAATAGGAAGGATTTGGCATGTTATGGGATATGGGCAATTTTAAAATTCCAGGTAATCTTTCAGCCATATCAAAGCCACGCTTAGCCAAAGCATCTGTCATGCAGTTAAGGTGCTTGTAGACATGGATGAATTCTATATGTTTAAACTAGGAGGTCAATAATTGTTAGGTAACCAGATTAAAAGGCAAAAGTTGTTATGTAACCAGATTAAAAGCCAAAAGAAAGGGAGTTAAGGTGCATGTAGATATGGATGAATTCTATATCTTCAAATTTTAATAATTGTTATATAACCAGATCAAAAGCCAAAAGAAAAGGAGTTAAGATGCTTGTACACATGGATGAATTTTATATGTTCAAATCAGGAGGTCATGTAGGAGGTCAATAATTGTTATGTAACTAGATTAAAAGTAAAAAGAAAAGGAGTTAAGGTGCTTGTAGAAATGGATGAATTCTATAAGTTTAAACTAGGGGTCAATAATTGTTATGTAACTAGATCAAAAGCAAAAAAAAAAAGATAGATTAACAACTTGAAAATAATACTCTTTGAGGGGGAAACCTTTTTTTACATCACATAAATGAACAATTATTGGATGATACAAATGACAAGACCTCCTTTGTATATATAGGAGCTTAAAAGGTCCAAATATAACTAGGGCATATATAACAATAATAATGTAAGGGCACAATGATAACAATAATGGACTTCTATGAGACATAAAAATAACAATAAAGGGGCTACATGGGGCACAACAGTAACAATATGGCACTATACTAGTATTATAGGGACCTAACATGCCCTTCTCCTCCTCAATGCTTGAGTAGTTTTGAATGCTTTTGTATAAAATTCTCATCCTCCCATGTGGAATCTTCAACAGTGTAGTTCTTCCACTTAATGAGATACTCTGAAATTGATCATTTCCATAGCTTTCAAGTTCTTGTTTCTGTGATCGCTTCAGACTCCAATATGTTTTTTCCTTCCTTATCAAGTTTTGGAAATATCGTTTGAACTACGAACTTGTCACTTATGACCTTCTTTAAGTATGAAACATGGAAAACTAGGTGTACTCAGGAAGATGCGTGTAGCTCCAATTTGTATGTCATAGTACCAATCTTTTGCAACACTTTGTAAGGACCATAGTTGGGTGATAATTTATTATCCTTCTTACCTTGCTTGAGGGACATTTGTTTGTATGGTTGTAGCCATCAAAATACCCAATTGCCTACGCCAAAACTTATTTCATTGCGATGTTGATATGTCTGTTGCTTCATTCGATTTTGTGCCAAAGTTAGGTTACCCTTTAATAAATGGTGAAATTTTTGTTGATACTCGATGCGATCTTCCACTACTTGAACCTTAGAATTTTCTCTTAAAGACGATGTGATGGACGATGTATGATATTCATAAAGTGCCATAAATGGCGTCATTGTTGTGGTGGTATGGAAGGAAGTGTTATACCACCATTCTTCTAGAGGTAGCCACTTGACCCATTGGTTTGTTTATCATATACAAAGAAATAAAGATATAGTTCCAAACATTTGTTCACTATCCCAATTTCCCTGTCAAATTGAGGATGATAAGATGAACTATGAGATAAGTACCAAGACAAGAAAATAATTCTATCCAAAAATTTCTAGTGAAAATGGGATCTCTGTCACTTACAATAATCTTTGGGTTTCCATGTATCTTTTGAACTGTCTCCATAAATGATGTAGCAACTGTACTAGCTTTGAAAGGATGAGATAGTGCACAAAAGTGTGCATACTTGGTAATTCTATCAACTACCACCATGATGATACTCTTTCCTTAAGACTTGGTTAAACTTGTGATAAAATCCATTGACACCTCCTCCCAATGTTGGCTTGGAATGGCTAAAGGTTATAACAAACCTAGGGTCTTAATTGCCTCAACTTTATTTTGTTGACAAGCCAAACATTCTGCCACAAACTTCTAAATATAATATTTAAGGCTATCGCAAAAAATTGCTTCTTGACCCTATGGTAAATTTTTAAACTTCCTCAATGCCCTCCTAAAGGAGAGGTGTGGAATTCCAAAAGAATATTTTGTTTGAGTTGGGGGTTCTTACATAGATATAAGTGATATTTGTACCATAATAAATCATTTTTCCAAATAAATGTATCATATGTACTACGATCTTGCTACAACATTTGAATGAGTGTCCACACCTCTTCATCATTCTTCCATTCATCCCTTGCTTCAGTTATCCAATCAGGTTGGATAATAGAAATGGCACAAAGCAATGCTTCCACATCCTCATCCCTTCTTGAGAGGGCATCTCCAACAACATTTTGCTTCCCTTTATTGTAGATGATTTCAAAATCGTATCCCAACATCTTTGTGACCCATTTTTGCTACTCTTCTGAAGATAATCTTTGTTCCAAAAATTATTTAGACTATCATGATCTATTTTTACCTTGAAGTGTCTTCCCATTAGGTAAGGGCATCATTTCTTTAGGGCATGCAATATTTCCAACATTTCATTCTCATAAATAGGTTTGTGTAAATACTTTCCATTGATTAGACGAATTTCAAAAGCAATGGATCTTCCTTCTTGCATTAAAACAATACCAATTCCGTTTCTTGAGGCATCACATTCCACAATAAAGGTTTTTGTGAAGTATGGTGTACCTAAGACCATATCTACACGTTTCTTCTTTAATATTTTCAAATGTGTTAATTCTAGAGTCCAAAAAATGCATCTTTCTTCAAGAATATTGTTAGAGGTGCTGTTATTTTCCCATAATACTTAACAAACTTGTGATTATACCCTGTTAAACCGAGAAATACTTGAATATGCTTTAGGGTTGTGTTGTGGCCACCAACAACCCCCCTCTTTATATAGTATTAACTAATACTAAATAAGTGGGGACCCTTAGTCAAAAATCTTTAAAAAATCGCTTAGTGCTTATACTTCCTTTTGGATAAAGCTTACCATCATGGACTTAGGAAAATACCTTTGAAAAATCTAAAAAGCTTAAGTTTCATGATAAAGGAAGTAAATTCACTCCTTAAGAAATATCGCATCGTGCAAAAAATGATAGGATGCCTTCTTATGAGCTAAAAAATGCAAGATTGTGATGCGAAACTCCGTCGCATTGCATGCATCAATGAGCACTCACGTTGGAAAACCTCAAAATCGCCAATATGTGATATCGCATATCGCATATTGCAAAAACATATAAAATACACATAACGATTAAACAGTCTTGCAATATTGCGATCATGCGATCTTACAATCTTGCGATGCAGCAATAATGCGATGAAGCGAAAATTGCGATAATACGATGCTGCGATCTGCGATACTGCGATGAAAACTGCAGAATCATTCCATCGCAGATTTTCCTGGCTCAATATTCAAGAAAAAGCTTTTTCCATAAACCAAGAACTGGTCATGCATTTTAATGATAATTAATGAGTTATATGCCAGTTGTTAATAAAATATGGTTTTGTGTTTATCAAGGAGCCAGTTCACGTAAGGTGGCGTGTTTTTGCATATCTTTGGCATTTAAATCTTTCCTGTCATTATTTTTATCATTACTTTCACCTCATTTGTAAACTACAGGAATGAATAACAAAAGGTTATACAAGACAGTATGCAGGATACTATGAGGAAGAGAGGCAAGAGTCCAATTTCCATCTGGGAAGGCGCACCTAATCTGCTTGGGAAAGAAAATCCTAAGGTAATGGGATTTGCGGCTACTACAGGCCCATCAAGGTCAGTTGGAACATCAGTTACAGAGTTAGCTCATTCATTCCTGCATTGGAAAGCAGCAAGGCCCCAAATTCTCACATACACGAATAGTGTTGATGACAGAGATGAAAAGTTTAAGACTCAGGTCAAGAGCTTATGGAATCATTATCTTCACAAAGTTTGAGCTTTATATCTCCCAAAAGGCGCAAAAGGCGAAAAACACATCAAGGAAGCCTGAATCAAGAAACAAAGGTAGTTTCCGATGCGCGATTAGCGCCTAGCGCTAATCGTGCATCGCTGAGAAAATTGCTCAAAAAGGAAAGCTTCCAATTGCTTAGTTACCTGCAAACCCCAAAAAATTGCAAGAGGCCATGCTAGAAACAGAAAGCTAAAGAAAAGGCAGAAGCAATTTCAGGGTTGATCAAGTTAAATTGGGAATAATACTAGGCATACATGGTAAAGTCACATAGTCAGTGGATGATTCCCAAATACGTCATCGATTCTGCCAAAAAGAAGGCGCCAGATCTTGCTAATTCCATTTCACAGCACAATTATAAGCTGAAGTCGGTCAACCAACTCTTCTTAGGCAATGCTGAATGCTTGCGATATTAAGGTGCAAATACAAAAATAGTTAGATGTTATATTTAATTTTAGAAATAGTTTTATTTTATTTTTGCTTAGAAAAAGGACGGTCATTTAAACCGCATCCTGAATTTTTGTAATAAGTTTTTTAAGTTTTAGTTAGTAGTATTAAACCCTTCTATGATTTTAGAGAAGGGTCGAAATTGTCCAAAAACTTGTCCTCAGAACATGCACTTTGCACCCTACCGGGAGGTTTTGAAGAATGATGGAACAGGATTAAATGTTTGAATTTAATTCTGCTACTGTGTTCACTTCTGTATCTAGTGGATTTAATCAAGGAGAGATAAATCATTGTCGCTTGAAGCTCATGAGTAGGACTAGTTTTAAAATGGTACTTTTATCTCTTAACCATTTCTGCTTATGTGTTAAAGTGATATTCAGTTTTAGTTGTTTATATATTAATGCGTGAATGCTTGAGTTATCATTTGGCACTTTTGTACGGTGATAGCTATTTATTTATGCTTAATGTATGAATAGCTCATTATGCGATATGTTTTTCACAATTGTTTCATATAACGTTTTATACGAAGTGGTTCATTTTTATTGAATTCTTTTCTCATAATAGCTGAATGATCTTTATTACCAGTTGTTATTTGAAATCTTTTTAGATCGCATAATAGAAGAATTACACCTCGGGTTAGTATAGACTTAGATGTTTTCTGCTTATTAGAATACAATAACATAGCACTAGATTAAATTTAGAATTAGAACATCTTAATTAGGAATCATTAGATCATAAACATCAAATTATACACACACACACTCACAAATTGGGAAACTGGTCCCATATCCCCAGTCGGACCTGCTATACCAAACAGATAAGGAGTTGCCAACCAAGGTCCAGACCGAGCGGGTATCCCCATTGTTGTAGACCCGATTTTCGGGGCTTCAACATATTTGGCACTAGAAGGAGGGCCTGAACTATGAATGGCAAGTAAATCTAAATCTAAATACCATTCTGAGAGTAAATCGTCCTCACCATCTCCCCCGACTTCTCCATTACACTTAAACCTAGAGTTGGAAGTCACTGAAGCATTAACCGCTACTACAAACCCTGACATTTCAGAACAATATACTATCGAACCTCCTGAAGTCGAGTCTCTGATTCACAAACTTCAGTGATTTTCTATTTCTCCTCAAAGATCTGATAAATCTCAAGGCAGCATGACCTCGCAATATAACCCTGCTCATCCCCTGACTAGATTAAAGTGTGAAAAGTTTGATGTTCAACCAACTGAATTACCTCTACCCAAAAGAAAAAGAGCAAGGAAATCACCTAAAGAGTCTGATAGTGAGACTCTTTCATCATCATCATCCATCTCAACCTCTCCACCACGAAGTCAACCATCCACTCCTCCACTTCAGATCATTGTTCATCCACCCACTGGAACCCTCACAACTCCTCCTAAATCATCTGTAATCGTAATACCCTCATCTTCCCAACCGCAAGGATCATCTTCTGCACTTTCCTCTGTTAGTAGATCAACGATGGCCCAATCTCCATGGAACAACCCTAGGGCATTCTTAATGCCTGCATCCTTGAGTCAAATACCGGCCCATCCTGAGAGATGGTTGCCTAAGTTTAATCCTGAGGCAGGCATGCTAGCAGAAGAGCATATAAACAACTTTATGTTATCCATTAATCTCAATGGAGTGACCAATGAAGATGTTGTTGTTCGACTTTTTCCTTATACTCTGCAGGGAATAGCCAGATCATGGTATTTCTCACTACCCTCTGGATCTATCACTAGTTGGGACATCTTCCAAGAACAATTCCTGACCAAGTTTGGTGATGACAGGTCTACGACAACGCTAATCAATGACCTATCCAACCTTAGGGTTGAATCAAGGGAACCTATCAAAGATTTAAATTTACGGTTCAATAAAATCTTAAACAAAATTCCTACTACTTCTCAACCTAGCGAAGAAGTGCGAAGTGAATGGTATATCACTGCTTTACCATCGAACATAGCAATCTTTGTGGACAGGGCTAATAAAACAACTTTAGTCGAAAACATGAAAGAAGCAATAGCCGTAGAGAAACGTATAATATCCTTAGAGAAGAAATCCACGATAGAGGAACGAAAATCCAAGAAAGTCACCTTCAAAGAAGATTCCAAGAAGAAACAAGAGAAAGATCCATTCAATTTGGAAGGATTGCAAAAAGTTTTGAAGACCATGTCCAATAAAATGGTCGACATCAAAAAACAAGTAGCAGAAACTTCTTCAAAAAAGCCCTACAGAGCCTTTAAAATAATGCCTTCAACGGATTCAAAGCCTCCCAATGCTATTTCAAGTGCTGAATCCGAAGAAGATGAAGAGGAAATTGCCACTGAAGGGAAAACCGATGAAGAAGAAGTTGTAGAATTACAAGGAATGTGGGATTTCATCCTCCCACAAGAAGAAGATCAAGAAGTATTTCTAGTTAGCACACAAAGTAGAAATCAGCTTGATCCTCACCAAACTACCCCCAAGCCAAAGAGCGCAAGCTCTGCAACACAGGATAAAGTCACAACAAAGAAAACGACATCTAAAGCGACTCAAACCAGCCCAGTCCAAACAAATTCATCAAATCCATCTAAAACGCTGATAGTTTCGGATGAAATGGAGTACAATATTATAGAAGACATGAAAAAGACTAGGGCCAATATCACTCTTTACGAATTGAGCAAGTTAAAGCACCAACAAAAGATAATGTTGAAAGAATTACATGTTGTGCCAATTGCACCTTTGCTGGCCGCTGTACTTTCTCAAGCTTCCCATAACATGGGAGACCTCCAACTAATGCGACCAACAAGATTGATCCAACTGACAACACTTTAATTGGAGGAAGATCGAGATCTCATACTCCCCCGTTTCTCCTTACTTATGGAATTTTCAATAAGAATGTACATAATTGCTTAGTGGATTCTAGAGCTTCATCGAATATTTTACCAAAGTCCATATGTACTAAGTTAAACGTTCAACCACAGAAATCTATTGTGCACATAGTTCAGCTAGATCGGTCGCAAGTCGAAGTGATTGGCGAACTAAATCAAGTAACCATAAGGCTGTCATCTAACCCAAAGGTATGTCAAGTTATTGACATTTTAGTTGCTGATATTCTAGAATTTTATGGCTTAATTCTTAGCAGGGATTGGTCAAAAAAAATTCATGGATACTTCGCAACTAATTGGTCACACATGTGGCTACCTTACAATGGTAAACCAATCAAATAAAAGTTGAATAAGAACTACATCAGAAATACATAGTAACGGAATTAAAGGGGGAAAATGAACCAGTAGCATATAACAATAGCATTATTGGAAATTACTCAGTGGATTCTTTCCTCAGCAATTTTAATGCTCATACGTCACCTTATTTAGAACATTTTGTTTTATCCCAAGTCGAAAATTTTTCTCAAACGGATAGTTCAAAATGTATCAATTTTTTAGATAGTCCTATAAATAAATCTTTATTTTGGAAATTATTTTTTGATGGTTCTAAATCTAACAAAGGAGCAGGAGCAGGATGCATGCTAATTAGTCCAGAAGGAGATAAAATTATGTTAACATGCAGAATCGAATTTGATTGCACTAACAATGCAGCAGAATATGAGGCTTTAGTCCAAGGATTGTACAAAGCAATCGGGTTAGACGTCAAGTACCTCCAAGTTTTTAGAGACTCTGAAATTGTAGTCAGACATGTACATAATACTATACACTACTTATCAGGTCATTTAAAACATTATCAATCTTTAGTTCAAGATCTTACTGAGCATTTTATAGCATTTAATATTTCATCAATTCCCAGACTCCAAAATGCAAGTGCGGACCTTTTAGCCAACGTAGCTTCTAAGCTCATTCCTTCAGAAGATTTTAGTCCAGATAGATTCTCAATAGAATTAATCTTTAGACCTTCTATTCCTGATAACATCACAAATTGGAGAATATTCAACGACGATCCTGATATCGTGAATTTCCTCACATCTGAAGGATCCTACTCCAATCAAATAATTGATGAAGACCAACATGATCGACAATTGCAACAAGATAGCATTAACAATGCTAAACCTAAGTCGGTGGTCAAATTAGAAGACTTGTATGATTTAAAAGATCAGTTTAAAAGGTCTACCAATTCAAAACTCCAAAGTTCAACTTTGAATTACGAATTAGTAAACCTAGGAACCGATTCCAAACCACAAAACATTAATCTAGGCCTCGACCTAGCCCCTGAAGAAAAATCAACATATATTCATCTTTTGAGACAATATAAAAATGTTTTTACTTGGAAGAAAAATCAACGTATATTCATCTTTTGAGACAATATAAAAATGTTTTTACTTGGAACTATGATGAACTCAAAACATACGACACTTCCATCATCCAGCATACTATTCCAATGATAGATAATGAAAAACTTGTCCAACAAAAATTGAGAAAGATCCATCCCAATTTAGAAAATCAAATAAATACTGAACTCAATAAGTTATTGAAAGCCAAAATAATCTTTCCCGTCAGACATTCTAAATGGGTTCCCAATATGGTACCTGTTAGAAAGAAAAATGGAGATATTAGAATTTACATTGACTTTCGAAACCTTAACAAGGCCTGCCAAAAAGATAATTTTCCTTTACCACCTATGGAACAAATATTGCAGGCAGTGGCAGGCTCAGAATTAATGTCTTTCTTGGATGGATTTTCAGGATACAATCAAGTGTTGGTACATCCTGATGATCAATTAAAAACCACATTCAGAACTAAATGGGGCACATACGCATATCGAAAGATGCCATTTGGTTTGATTAATGCTCGTGCCACATTTCAGAGAGCCATGGACATTGCATTCAAAGGTTTAGTCAATAAATCTGTAGTAATTTATTTGGATGATATAACCGTGTATTCCAAGAAAAGAAGCAACCATCTTAAAGATTTAAAACAAATCTTCCAACATTGTTTAAGGTATGGAATTTCACTTAACCCGAAAAAATCTTTTTTCGCATTAAGTGAAGGGAGAATTCTAGGATTCATAGTGTCAAAATCTGGAATTCACATCGATTCCGACAGAATCAAAGAAATTTCTAAAATATCCCTACCTCACAACAAAAAATCCATGCAATCTTTCCTTGGTCAGATCAACTTTGTAAAGCGATTTGTTCCAGATTTTTCAAGAATCGTGTCTCCTTTACAAGCCATGATTAAAAAGAACTCAAATTTTTAATGGGGCCAAGATGAACACGAAGCATTCAACCTGATCAAACAAGCTATTATTAATGCTCCATCTTTAGCAACTCCAAATTTTTTAGAGCCTTTTGTTTTATATACATTTGCCTCAGATAGGTCATATGCTGCGATACTCACTCAATCGAATCAAGAAAAGGTAGAAGCCCCAATTGCTTTTTTCAGTTCAAATTTACAGGGTGCTGAATTAAATTATTCAGATGTGGAAAAACAGGCTTATGCTGTTTTCAAAGAAATCAAATATTTCAAACATTTTCTACTCAAAACCCATACTAAAATTATAGTACCGTTCCAACGGTAAGGAATCTTCTAGTACAGAAGGATGTGGGTGATAAAAGGGCCAATTGGGTTACTGCCTTACAACAACCAGCAAACATTGTAAAAGGTAAAGGCTTTTGCAAAATGTTGGCTGGAGCGTCGCAAATTTCTGAAAATCCATCTACAGAGGTACAAATGTGTGAGGTAAGCCTAAACGATGTTGAGTCATTATACGTCGATATCATTATTATCTTAAGAATGGATATGCTCCTTCACACCTCGACCATACTAGGAAAAGAGCTCTAAGGTTGAAAGCCAAACAATATCAGCTCATAAATGATATTCTTTTTAGAATAAATTATGATTATGTTCTCCTTAGATGTCTTGATAAATCTGAAGCTGAAAAAGTTTTGCAGGAACTCCATGATGGGCCAGCAGGTAGACACTATGCTGGAGATGCTACTGCACATAAAATCTTGCGCGCAGGCTATTACTGGGCCACATTATTCAAAGACTCGCAAAGTTATGTGAGGAAATGTCAAGTCTGCCAAACTACTGCTGGGAGACAAAAGAAGCCATCCTTGCCACTACAGCCAGTTAACATTGAGCAACCTTTCAGTCAATGGGGATTGGACATAATAGGTGAGATCGTCCTCACTCTTCTAAGCAACATAGATATATCCTTACAGCAACAGATTATTTTACTAAGTGGGTAGAAGCAGTTCCACTCAAAACAGCGAATGTTGAAAATATCATTGAGTTCATAGATCTATTTATAATCACCAGGTTTGGATTGCCTTCCGCTTTAATGTTTGATAATGCATCATACTTTTCTGGAAATGCAATGACTGAATTTTCACTTAAAAGAGGATTCAAACTTAAATATTTGCCCAATTATTACCCACAGGGCAATGGGTTAGCTGAGTCTACAAATAAAAACCTAATCAGGATTATCAAAATAACAGTTGACCAAAATCATAAAAATTAGCATAAGTCTTTAATATATGCTTTGTGGGCAGACTGAATAACGCAAAAAGCTTCCATCGGCACTTCTCCCTTTAATTTAGTTTATGGGAAAGAAGTGGTTCTTCCGACTCATTTAGCAATTCCCTCTTTGTCTTTAGTTCAATACATTGATGAAGTACCAAATTCTTCCCTACAGCTAAGACAAATGGAAATAATCAAATTAGAAGAACAACGATAACAGACTAAGAAAACCCATGCTCATCATCAAGCATTAGTAAAATCCTCTTTTGATTCAAACATAATGACCAGAAAAGATTTTCAGATAGGAGATTTAGTTTTAAAATGGGACAAGGCTCATGAAGAGAAAGGGAAACATACAAAATTTCAAAGAATGTGGCTTGGTCCTTTTCAAATTGTAGAATTCATAGGTCCATCAACGTTTATGTTACAGGATCTAGCAGGTAAAAGAGACTCTTTTCCTGTTAACGCACAAATTCTCAAAAAATATTTTCCATAGAAGATTATTCTTCTTTTTTGTAGAGTAATTGGTTTTCTTTTCATAATAAAACCAGTTGTGAATGGTTACATTAGGCATTTATGAATAAGATACCAATTATCTTTCAGATTTTGATTTTTCGCTTGTATAAATAGCAAATCTTTTGGAAAAATGATCTTTATTATTGAAAGATATAGTTAAAGACTCTAACCTAGATATGATACTAGTTTCAACTTCATAAAGTTTGATGAAAACAACCTTTAGTGAAGAAATTGTTTTATATTAGTGCAATGAAAGGTATCAATAAAAAATTAAAGATTCTATGTAGAACCGTTATTTCCAAAAACTCTACTATTGTTGTCCAGAGCTACCTTAAGGAAACAATGACTTTCCTCCCTGCTAAGGAAATCACAACTTTCAGAGGAACAATCCAAGGATACACTTCATCTTGAAGAATGAGAGGTCTCATCACGAGCCGGCTTATCATAATCACAGATATTATAACTTGCTGACTTTGCCAAATACTGCATACCACAATAGGGCAATGACTCAAGATTGTTGTAATCAAAAGGCAAGGGGTCTCATCACAAGCTATCTTGTTCAGCAAAGTTATAAATCAAATGAATGACTGTGTCATAAATTGGCTATCAAACCAAGACATTGTTCTTTAAGAGTAAAAGAAAATCAAAGCAATAAGTGTGGATATGGATTCTTCTTTGAGAGTTGTAGGTTGCTTTAAGTAGGATACAGGATCATTGCTGGGTAATAGGTAACCTTGTCGAGGCTATAAACACTTGCTGGCAGTAGAGGCTCTACCTACGATAAATGAGCATATTTAAAACTGGTTTACAGAGAAGACTTTGTTTTACCATTACAGACCAAGTAATGACTGATGTAAATACAAGGACTAGCTGGAGGAAGAAAATAATCAAAGTCGAAAATAGTTGAAACAAAATGTCATTGATAGGTTAGAGCATAATGTACTTTATCTTTCCATAATAAAGTTTAACTTCTAAAAAAAATTTTGTTTTGGAAGTTTAGAAAATTCAATAGAAAAACAGAGATAACTGGTTCTTCCAAGTGAATCGAAAATTGTTGTGGCCACCAACAACCCCCCTCTTTATATAGTGTTATTGCTAATACTAAATAAGTGGGGATCCTTAGTCAAAAATTTTGAAAAAATCAATTAGTGCTTATACTTCCTTTTGGATAAAGCTTACCATCATGAACTTAGGAAAATACCTTTGAAAAATCTAAAAAAGCTTAAGTTTCATGATAAAGGAAGTAAAGTCACTCCTTAAGAAATATCGCATCGCGCAAAAGAATGATAGGATGCCTTCTTATGAGCTAAAAAATGCGAGATTGCAACGCGAAACTCCATCACATCGCATGCATCAATGAGCACTCACGTTGGAAAACTTCAAAACCGCCGATATGCGATATCGCATATCGCATATCACAAAAACACATAAAATACACATAACAATTAAACGATCTTGCGATCTTGCGATCGTGCGATATTGCGATCGTAAGATCGACAATGATAATGCGATGCAGCGATAATTGTGATAATATGATGCTGCGATCTGCGATATTACGATGCAAATCACAGAATCATTCCATCGCAGATTTTCCTGGCTCAATATTCAAGAAAAATATCTTTCCATAAACCAAGAACTGGTCGCGCGCTTTAATGTTAATTAATGAGTTATATGCCAATTGTTAATACAATATGGTTTTGTGTTTATCAAGGAGCCAGTTCATGTAAGGTGGCATGTTTTTGCATATCTTTGGCATTTAAAGCTTTCCTGTCATTATTTTTATCATTACTTTCACCTCATTTGTAAACTACAGGAACGAAGAACAAAAGGTTATACAAGACAACTGCAGGATACTATGAGGAAGAAAGCTAGGAGTCCAATTTCCATTTGGGAAGGTGCACCTAATCTTCTTGGGGAAGAGAATCCTAAGGTAATGGGATTTGCAGCTACTACAGGCCCATCAAGGTCGGCTAAAACATCAGCTACAGAGTTAGCTCATTCATTCCTGCATTGGAAAGCAGCAAGGCCCCAAATTCTCACATACACGGACAATGTTGATGACAGAGATGAACATTTTAAGACTCAGGTCAAGAGCTTACGGAATGATTGTCTTCACAAAGTTTTAGCTTTATATCTCCCAAAAGGCGCTAAAGGCAAAAAACACGTCAAGGAACCCTAAATCAAGAAACAGAGGCAGTTTCCGATGCGCGATTAGCGCCTAGCGCTAATTTCACATCGCTGAGAAAATTGCTCAAAAAGGAAAGCTTCAAATTGCTCAGTTATCTACAAACCCCAAAAAATTGCAAGAGGCCAGGCTAGAAACAGAAAGCTAAAGAAAAGGCAGAAGCAATTTCAGGGTTAATCAAGTTAAATTGGGCATACATGGTAAAATCACATAGTCAGCGGATGATTCCCAAATACGTCATCAATTCTACTGAAAATATGGCACCAGATCTTGCTAATTTCATTTCTCGGCACAATTATAAGATGAAGTCGGTCGACTGACTCTTCTCAGGCAATGTTGAATGCTTGTGATATTAAGGAGCAAATACAGAAATAGTTAGATGTTATATTTAATTTTAGAAATGATTTTATTTTATTTTTGCTTGGAAAAAGGACGGCCATTTAAACCGCATCCTGAATTTTTGTAATAAGTTACTTTTAGTTTTAGTTAATAGTATTTAAACCCTTCTCATGCATTTAGAGAAGGGTCCAGAAATTTGTCAAAAAATTATCCTCAGAACATGCACTTTTGCACCCTCCGAGGAGGTTTTGATGAATGAATGGAACAGGATTTGTTAATGTTTGAATTTAATATCTGCTACTGATGTTGCACTTCTGTACTCTTAGTGGATGTTTAGATCAAGGAGAGATAAATCATTGTTGCTTGAAGCTCATGAGTAGGACTAGTTATAAATGGTACTTTTATCTCTTAACCATTTCTGCTTATGTGTTAAAGTGATATTCAATTTTAGTTGTTTATATATTAATGCGTGAATGCCTGAGTTATCATTTGGCACTTTTGTACGGTGATAGCTATTTATATATGCTTAATGTAGGAATAGCTTATTATGCAATATGTTTTTCACAACTGTTTCGTCTAACTTTTTATACGAAGTGGTTCATCTTTATTGAATTCTTTTCTCATAATAGCTTAATGATCTTTATTACCAGTCGTTATTTGAAATCTTTTTAGATCGCATAATAGAAGAATTACACCCAGGGTTAGTATAGACATAGACATTTTCTACTTATTAGAATACAATAGCATAGCACTAGATTAAAGTTAGAATTAGAACATCTTAATTAGGAATCATTAGATCAGAAACATCAAATTCTACACACACACACTCATAAATTGGGAAACTTGTCCCATATCCCCATTCGAACCCGCTATACCAAACAGATAAGGAGCTACCAACCAAGGTCCGGACCGGGCAGGTATCCCCCTTGTTGTAGACCCAATTTTTGGAGCTTCAACATATTTGGCGCTAGAAGGAGGGCCTGAACTATGAATGGCAAGTAAATCTAAATCTAAATACCATTCTAAGAGTAAATCGCCCTCACCATCTCCCCCGACTTCTCCATTACACTTAAACCCAGAGTTGGAAGTCGTTGGAGCATCAACTGCTGCTACAAACCCTGACATTTCAGAACAATCTACTATCGAACCTCCAAAAGTCGAGTCTCTAATTCACAAACTTCAGCAATTTTCTATTTCTCCTCAAAGATCTGATAAATCTCAAGGCAGCGTGACTTCGCAATATAACCCTGCTCATCCTCGGACCAGATTAAAGAGTGAAAAGTTTGGCGTTCAACCAACCAAATTACCTCTACCCAAAAGAAAAAGAGAAAGGAAATCACCTAAAGAGTCCGATAGTGAGACTCTTTCATCATCATTATCCATCTCAACCTCTCCACCACAAAGTCAACCATCCACTCCTCCACTTCAGATCATCGTTCATCCACCCACTAGAACCCTCACAACTCCTCCCAAATCATCAGCAATCGTAATACCCTCATCTTCCCAACCGCAGGGATCATCTTTTGTACTTTCCTCTGTTAGTAGATCAGCGATGGCCCAAACTCCATGGAAAAACCCTGGGGTAGTCTTAATGCCTACACCCTTGAGTCAAATACCGGCCCATCTTGAGAAATAGCTGCCTAAGTTTAATCCTGAGGCAGGCATGCTAGCAGAATAGCATATAATATCATTGTCACGTCACGAAGTGTCGACACAAGGTAGCATAAAAATACACGTCACGGTGTTACTGAGAATAGTGTCCATTGAGATGCTGTTATTCCCACTAAGATGGGTGGCTATCTTAGAAACAAACAAGTAAAGTCTACTTTCGTTTTCCTTTATGAAAATAGACAAGAGGAAAACCAAGAAGACCAACCTTAGTCTTGCGCTTGATTTCCTCTCCTTCTTCATAGAGTTTCACCGCTTCTTCTTCATCTGCCTAGCTTCAAAGAGAACATGTGGAATCACAACAACATACTACTATCGAAGAAACAAAGATCTATATTCATAAATAACACAGGACCAGATGTGTGTTAACCATATAAATGCATATATAAACAGGTACACAAGAATATGGAAGAATTAGATTATAAATGCATTTGGTTAGGGGAATGAGGTAGATAAAATCTTCTTTCAACTACATTTCTACTTCTACCTTGATAATTTATTTTTTCTTAGTGTTCAAAAGCGATAATTTTTTTTGACATATGTATTGTTATCATACAATATTCGAATCACATGAGAAGGGTCAATGCTTGGCATCTCCTTGTAGGAACAAGAAAAAATATTGTTATATTATTTGAAAAGAGATGTATAAATATTAATCTCTTCAAGAGAAAATTAAAATCTTCTCATAATGTTCTCAATAATTCTAAGCTTGGAAGAAATATTCATTAGTATACTTTAATAAATATTCACCATATTTCCCTTTGCATAAAACTCAGTTCTAAGGATGGATAGTTGGTACTAATAGAATTTTCAAAGTAGAACCATCTCCTCCTCATGAACATTTATCATATCTAATTTGAGGAAATAAGACTTATGGTTTTGTTGACGGTGTTGGAACTGCCAACATACATGGGATCTCCCCAATATGAAGTCCCAATTATACCTCACACTATTTGGAATAGGAGTCTCATCCATAAATATGGCCCTGAATGCCATTTACTTAAATATTTTCCTTGGCTTGATAAATCAACATAAGGGAGTAGTGTGCATGTACTTTTGAATGAGCAAAAAAGTATACCTTACAGAATGTTCAATTGCATATGTATCAAGATTATTTTACTACAAGGAAAAAAGAGTGAGCCTTTAAAAAAAAGTAATAGTATTATTCTAGTGAAGACACACACACATGAATGAGAAATAATTTTTAGTCTTTAAGCAAAGTAGTTCACATAGATTCAAAAACCATTATAACAATCACAAGACACTTTCAATAAGATACTTAGCACCAAAGCCACCAAAATAATTCAATTTCCTTATTATAAATGAATGCCAACATACACCAGAAATATCCACATAATAATCTTAGAACATTCACGATATATGCATGAAAATGTGTTGGCTCAATGAGCTTCAAGCATTAAGAAAAAGTTTCAAGGTACATTGATACAATGAAAACCACTAGCTCCAACAGTGTTGTGTCAAAGCCACTACTTTCTCTCCAAAATAACTATATCTATCTCTCTAATGCCTTGTGGGATAAACCAAGGTGAAAATTCCCAGCTTTGAGTAATGAGGCCTCTTTTATAACTAGAGACATGACTCTTCATATCATCATGACTATTGAACTTCCCATATGACTCTTCAACTTCTAATGACATTTGGACTTCTACAAAACCCTTGGACTTCGAAATGAATTTTGAACTTCAATATGACTTTTATACTTCTTCGTGTAGGTTTAAATACTATACATGACCTTTAGATTTGTCCATGTGGCTCTTTTTTCCATATATGACTCTAGGAATTCCACATATTTGTATTTACAATAATTACATCATTATTTCCACATCATCATGTGGCAACAATAGGACAAGTCACTGACATTGATGACTTGGACCCATAGTGACTTATGACATGGACTTTCTTGAGAGGTGAAAATTCTACCACCCATGTCTTCAACACTTGATACAAATTTATTGATATTGTTGCCATCTACCCTCCAAAGGGTCTTAATATCATATGGAGCCTTTATGGATCACTTTGATCACTAGAATATGATGTTATTTCACTCTTCACAATCTTGTGTTCTTTTTTCTTTGAATTCTTCCTTTGAAAAACCTCCTCCTGCATCCTTGTCATGCTGCTCTAGAAACACCTACAAGTAAAATCACTTATGGAAAGCAAACATCAACCTGAAATTCGATTATTTTATCATGTTTCGTGAAAAATTTCCAACTATGATTCAATAGTGAAATTAGAAAGGTAAGAGGAAGTTTCTAGGCACAAGGTGCACTTACAAGAGATAGGGATTGTGTGTTGGCCACTAAGGATGCATTATGCGGTCTACTTAGAAAAGGAGGCCTGATGGAGTGTGTAGGGCTCAGTCATAAGAGACAAAGGGATCTCACTAATTACTAATGATGTGTTGTGTGCTCAACCAAGAAGGATTGGGAACAAGGAGAGCACAGGATGCACTATCTAGGCTTAACGAGAGCTTGACTGATCATTTGCAGTGCACTATGTGCTTGGCTGAGAGAGAGGGCATAAGGAGGCTGCGGTTCGGAAGAACAAGGGGTTCTAACTGCTTGAGAGTGTAATGTGTGCTTGGAAGGGAGGAAGATATTATTTTAGGCACATGGTGTAGTCGCAATAAACAAGGAGGATCAAACTAAGCCTTGAGAGTGTTCAATGTGCTCTCCTTAGCCTAGTGGAAGGTTTGAAAAGTTTGAGCATTTGTCTAAGTCTGGGACATGAAACATGGAAACACACAAGGAGTTAAGAGTAAAACATAGTTTGAAACATTCTAACTCATTATTAAAACTTAGACAAAACCCCATACTGAGAAGTATACATCAAAAGACTAGTTTACAAACACTCTTTGAGTAAAATAGACAAAGTATATACAATTGTGACAAAAAGTGTCGTTTTGTGACTAGAAAGTGTATTAAGACTGTAAAGTGCATTATAGATGTTCTTAATGATGCAATGACACTTAGGAAAGAACAAGGACACTTGAAACATATAAAATAACATGAAACAACACTTGGTTACCAAAAGTGACACTTGATATGATAGAAGGTAGGCTCCAAAATTTGAATGTAGAAAATTTTTGGAGGGTGTCGTAGCAACGATAACACTTGGCAACGCACTGGGTGAACATCAAATTATCTATATAGGAATAAATTTCAATAAAGGTTTATCCCATCAGAAAGTATTGATTCATAAATTAGATTTCCTTGGCTTTCCCACTCAACCAAGTTATATATGTAGTATTCACCATTCCTTTCCTTGGTTCAACACATAAATATTATGTCATATCAAAATTGTTTCAATCCAGGAAAGGGTAATATATGAAGGGGAGTTTAAATTATTCAGAGTATGAGTTTCATCTCTGGTGTTTCTTTGTTTCCAGCAGTCCTAGAAAATACCCCAACAAAGTCACTATAGGAGCACAAGCATTGCTTCACTGCCAGCAAGCTTGAGCAGTACCCCGGTGAAGTTACTTGCTTCACCTCTCTACATAGGAAGCCTTTCTCTTCTTTCACCCTTTATTTATTTGCCAATAGAATTGTGCTTAGGCACTTATTATTTCAATGGGGTGGAAGAGGGATCCTGACTTACTTAGATCATAAGAGATTTCTTCTTCAAAGAACTATGTGTGTATATATATATATATATATATATATATATATATATATATATATATATATATATATATATATATATATATATATATATATAGATATAACCTCTAATATATTTTTGCTCACTATAGATTTTCCCCTAATTCTTTCTCTACTCGATTGGATAAGCAAGTATAACACCAAGTAGATTCATCACCAAGTTTGAGGAATGTAGGTGCTAAAATGAATGTGAATCTCATAGGTTCACTCAGGGTTCTTTTCTTGAATCTATCATATTTTCCATTTGGACCTTACTTAGGGAATATTCCCAAACAAGGAAGGAGAACTGGCAGATAGCCACATGTTGCAATTGTCACATCCCTTATTTATTTCGCCACATAATCCTTCAAATCCATACTCACACTTTCACACAGGGTCTTATTTATGTATAATGACCAAAATAAAAATGAGACAAGATAGGACATGACTTGACATGACAAACATAACAGACAACAAAAGACAAAGAAATAAAAATATATAAAGGAATGCAACTTAGAGTTGCAACTGAAAGTAGTGATTGATATCAAGGCCATTAATGGGAAGAGGGTCAATCCTCCCCTCCAAAAATTTCAACTTGAAAGAATTGTGGTCGAGATTTTCTTTGATGGTGAAGGGGATAATCCACAATGATTGAAACTTCATGTCCTTTCCTTTCTCTTTGTGGGATTTATCCCACTTGAATACTAAGTCACCCACATAAAAATTATTATTCCTTGTGGATTTATTATCGAACTAGTGTTTGATACAGTTTTGTTGCATGACAAATCTTTCTTTGGCTTTGAGCCTTTCTTCCTCAATTTTAAGCAAAGTATCTATCCTACTTTGAACCAGGAGACATGGTTTGCCTTGAGACTCTTGGGAAAGTTGCAGGACTGGGAGATACATGTTTGGCTGCAGGATAAATTCTTTACCATATACAAGAAATATTAGCGAGGTTCTAAGGTAAGGTTTAGGAGTTACATGGTCAACCCAAAATGCATTCACCAAAACATTATGACAGTTCCTTTGTTTAGAGAGCACAATTTTCTTGATTATGTGAATGATATTTTTATCACTTGACTTTGCTAAGTCATTTCCCCGTGGGTAATAATTTGATGCATGCTTCAAAACTATACCATTTTCTAATGCAAACTCATAAATATTTAACGAAGAAAATTAAGTTGCATTATCAAAGACAAGAGATGTTGGAATTCCAAACATGGTTATGATGTTCTGTTTTATAAATTGGATGACTTCCTGGTCGTTGATTTGCCTTAAAGGAACCACCTTAGCCCACTAAGTGAAGTAATATTTTGTTGTTATAATGTATCATTGTTGCTTCGACGAATGTGGAAAGATCTCACCAATAACATCTAGCCCCCACTATTGGAAAGGTTCCTCAACTACTATTGGTAGCATTGGGGTGGCTAACTTTGGGTCTTGACCAACACATCTTTGGTACGTTGGGAAATTTCAGGCGTAAGCATGAACATCCTTGAATAAAGTGGTCCAATCATAACCAAACCTCATAAATTAATGCATAGTTTTATCACCCACAAAGTGACCTCCTGTTGGTCCATCATGCAAATTGTTCAATACACTTTGTATCATGAGGCTCTAGGCACCTTAGCATGACACCATTATGGTGCTTTTGAAAATACCTCCACGTATGAGCTGATAAGATAGATCTTTAAGATGAATTTACCTATTCTATTTATTTGATAGATGTGTGGAAAGGCGCCATGCTCTATATATTTTCATATATCAGAATACCTAGGCATTGTTGAACTTGTGGAGGGAACTTGCTCAAGGTTCTACATTTCTATTTCCCTCTCCCATCCTAAACAAATCTTCTTGTGGAGAATCTCTTGCTTATTATACAAGTTGATAGAGGTCGTGGCCCTTAACAATATAAATTGGCTTGAACTTGAGATCATATTCCTATAAGAAGGTCATTTGGTTCACCCTCTTCTCACCCAACTCTTGTTGCACAAAGAATGTTCTAACTGCTGGATGAGGCACATATACAATTGTGTGAGATTTGTGGAGGTAGGGATTGAAATTCTTAACTTCCTTATATACTACATAGGCATGTTTATAAATGTTAATATATTCATGATAGATGCATCAAAATAAAAAGTATATAGTAGGAAATCCTTGCCATAATCTAGACTATATAATGTAGGAGTATCGATGATGGCTTGTTTAATATGAGAAAAACATCTTTTTCGCTTTTATCCCATTTGTAAATTGCACCTTTCTTTATCATCTCTTGCAGTGGCTTGACAATCTTTGCATAATCAGAGATGAACTTATGTAGGAAATTAATCTTTCATACAAAATATTGCATAGCTTTCTTGTTCATAGGAAAGGGAATTTGAGCTATAGTTTTGACCTTTATCGGATCAACCTTGATTCTTCTTTTAGCAATGATGAGTCCAAAGAGAGTACCTTCTACCACACTGAAGAGGCTTCATTTTGGATTCAAATAAATCACATAATTACAACATTGCTCAAATATCTTCTTTAGATGATGCACATGATCCGATCTATTCTTTGGAAATACAGTTACATCCTATAAATAAACTACTACACCTTGTCCAATCAAGCCACAGAACATGATGTCCATAGCCATTCGAAATGTAGCACTGATATTGATAAGTCCAAATGGCATGTGCTTAAAGGGAAAAGTTCCCCACTTTTTCCTAACCGTGGTCTTTAAACCATCTAGTTCCTCTACTAGCACTTGATTATATCCCGAAAATCCATTTAGTAATGAGAAGATCTTCGACCAAAATACTGTTTAGAGTATTTGTTCCATAGATGACACTGGGTAGTTATCTTTATCTGATGCCCAATTAAGGTTGTGAAAATTGAAACATAGGCATATCTCACTAGACTAGGTTTTCAATGAGATATGCCTATGTGTCTTTAACTCCTTTTGGATCAGGGGCTCAAGTGTAGGATGAACTTTCCTAATATTTCGTTGATACAACTTCACCACTTCTTTAATAGGAATGTCATGTCAGATAATATGTGTGTCCTATGTCTTTAAATTTTCGTATTTCCATGCAAACACATCACGGTAATAATTGAAAAGATGGATAAATGAGGTTCACATACTTCAAATCCTATTTGGTTCCCATGTTGACTTGTTCATATGATAACTTTAAGCTTTGATTTTTAGTGTTCACCAGCCCTCTGAAACATTTTTGTAGGTCATAAAGTTTCTCTAGAGACACCACACCTTTACGCATAGTATTCCCTTTCGATGCTTCAATTGCTTCCCGCAAAGCCTTATCATTCTCATCTTCTTTAATGGATTCATATTAAAACATGTCTGGATTAGCCATAAAATGAAGTATCTATTGGTTTCATTGAAACATGAACTTTAGTTATGTTATCAGGTACATATAGCTTATAAATAATTTCTACAGAAAAAATATCTCTTAAAGTAGACATCTTAGCAGATGCATTGGCTAATGTATATGCGGCAACATTTCTAACTCTAGGAACATAAATGATGTTAAATTATTTAAAACAAGAAATAAGTCACCGTACCTCTTGCTAGTAATTTTTCAATTTTGGCAAAACATAGTGGATAGTATTTTGTACTTGCCAGGCGACAACCTTCATCAGGGGAATTTTAAGGTCTAGAATGGGCCTCCTAAGAAAAATGTACAACCAAAATAAACATTATAAAAACCAATAGGATTCAAGATGATGATGTTAGCCATGGGGGATGATTCACCATTTTTGGAGTAAAAAAGTAAAAAGTTAAAAAAAAATAATAAAATAATAAAACTACTTTTTTCAACTCGTATTCTCAATTTATCTCCCTAAGGTTTTACTCAAATTTTAAGTGAGAGTACTCGTTGGATGAAAAATTTGATTCCTCATCCCAGGGGTACCCATGTTGCATACATTCGATGTACCCTGCTACACGAAAACTGAAAAATACATGAAAACACGTGATTACAATCACATGTTTCATGTATTTCTCATTTTTCATGTAGCAGGGTTCATCGAAGGTATGCAACATGGGTACTCCTTGGATGAGGAATTAAATTTTGCATCCAATGAGTGTTTCTACTCGAAATTCGAGTAAGCACATAGGGAGATAAGGTGAAAATATTAGTTGAAAAAAATAGTCTTTTCTTTTTTCCCTCTAAAATTTGATGATGTAATCTAATATTATTTTATGATTTCCACTATTATTTTATAATTTCCTTAGGAGCCCCATTTTAGACCTCAAAATTCTCCTAATGTGAGTCACCAATCACCTTAAGCACCTCTACCTTGAAGTCCATGGCTTTCTTTATTCCCAAAACGAGTGCTTCATATTCAACGATGTTATTTGTGCACTAGAACTCCAAGAAGCATGATAAAATATAACTTTTGTTATGAGGGTATATGAGAACACAACTAGCTTCGGAGCCATCCTAAGTATTAGAACCATCGAAATATAAGGTCCACAAATTAGTAGCTACTAACCTAGTTCCTACATTACTACTAGTATTTACATATATATTACAAGATTCATTTGCACCAGTTGGATTACAAGGAAGGAGCTACAACTATGTATTTGATGGGATGGGTGATGGCTACGCTTCATAACGCATGTGATCTATCTCTAATAAACAATTTCAAAAATAATGTCTGCAAAGCCAACTAGCTCATTGTGTCCTTCAAGCGGTGTCACGATATATTTCATGTAGGGCTCTCTTTCTACTAAAAAATGGTTATTTCTACCATTATATGGAAGCCACAAATGTGTCCAGTCTACTAAGAAATATCCTTGTAGCTTACTGGACGAATCTCTACTCAAAATTAAACCATATGCTTCAGGAATGTCCACAATAACAATGTTAATGCATCGGTGTGCTCAATGGTATGATGAAAAACAAATGATAACATTGTTGAGTTCACCAATGGATTAGACCATTGATATGCCTAGTTGTATGATTTGTGCTTCAGCTTTATCCCATTTAACATTAATTTTATTGCCTACAAATAGAGGAATTACATTTGCATATGCACCAGAATCAACCAAACAATTATGGACATTAAAATTAAATATTTCAATTGTTAAGAGGAAGGGAGGGTAGAGAGTGTTAGTATTTTAATTTACAACATTAATTATAGATTTGAGAATACCAAGAGACTTACCGGACACAGGTTGAGAAACAAAGACTTGGTCACCTAATGGAGGTTGTGATGAAAATTCTTGGACAATTAGCTCACGTTGGCATGTTAGCGTTGCGAGCTCAAAGATTGAAATGTTGGCATGAGCTCTCTTCATATCTTTAATGATCTTATAATTAATACTTTCGTTTCTAACAGGCAGTGCTAAAGTATCTGGTGGTGTAGTTTTGTTAGAAACTTTCAAAGTGATGGAATTGCTCTTATTACTTGTGGAAGTGTTTTTAGAAGAAGGATAACTTCCATACTTGCTCTAGATACTCTGAGTGGATGTGGTTGGTGGTAGAATCCTTCATAACAATTCCTTCTTCAACTCTTTCTTAGAAATTGGTCGTTTTCTCATCAAATTATATCGAACATTTGGGGTTGGGGATGAGCTTCACTTGTTGGTGGTTCCTCAACACTCTTCTTATAAAAATTGAGTATGATATCAAATTCATTAATTAAGTGTCCAAAACATGTACTTTCCTCGTCCATGACAGGTTTGTTTTCTTCTTCAATATGCTTAGACTGCTCATCTACTAGTAAGGTATCAAAAATGTGAGTCGCCATAACATTCATGTTGTGATTCCACTGTGGGCATGTTTTCTTTGAATGCCTCTCTTGATGGAAGGTGCAATAATTATCCATGCATAAACTTTCAACATCAAACATAAAATTTGATATTTGTGCATATTTGGATGATTGATTATTATTATTTCTCTTTAGAGAGAATGCCTTAGAAGACTTGTTGTTGGTGGATGCCTCACTTGAATTTCTCTTTAATTCAGATGCCTCATTATTAAGCAACTTTAAAGACTTGGACAAGCTTCTCATGTCGAAAGAATCCTTTTCCATGGTTTTGTTTGAAAAGGCTTGTGTTTTCTTATTCACATCTTTGGAGTCTTTAGAATCATTAGTGTCTTCAATGACTCCAATAGAACACATATCATTTTCAAGAGAAAGGGATTCTACAAAATTTAAAGTCATTGTCTCTTTTGTATCTCTCTTGAAAAATGTGAATATATTGATAGGAAAGGCATTTGTATATCCATCTTTAGTGATGTCATTATGTGGTTTCACATCTGCAGGAAACTTATTCAATATGTGGGTAAACCTTTGATTGAAATCCTTCACTCTTTCCTTTTCCCCCATCTTGAGGTTCCAAAGTTCTTTTAATAACATGGCAAGAGTTTTATCGTCAACGGAATTTTCTAAAAACAACTTCTTAAACTCCCTCCATATATGGATTGAATTGGTTGGGAGACTATGATATCATACAAAAACTCTACCTTCTAAAGTGTACGAAAATTTTCTAGAAGCTATGTCATCAAAGCATACCTCAAGCATTTGTAATGGATGTAGAATTCATCTATATGCTCTTCAGATTTGACCTTCTTGTCAGGATCAAACATTGATAGAAATTTTTTTGGAGGCTTATGCATGTGGTGGAGATTATTTGGAAGAGAAAGTGGTGCTTGGGCCATCCAATCTGCTAGAGCCTAGATTGACCTCAGGCTGAAGGGAGGCAATTCCAGGGTAACCACAAACCAAGCTTAACCTGGTAGCTAGCCCTACCAAGTCATGAGAGGACTTTCTCCTTATGGATCTCAGTCAAAATGACTAGATCATGAATCAAGATTTTATGCTAGGTATAGTAGCTCTAGGGTTTTTGATTGATTTTGTTGGGGTTTTTGTTGGATCAAATGGAGCCAGGCAATTTAGGGTCTAGGAAATCAAGTCAGGATGTAGGGTGTTCTATGGGGCAAGGTAGGTATAGGCTTTAGCACTGGAAATTGAGTGAGATGAGAGGTCTAATATTGGTGAGGAGCTGAGGAGGGCATGCAAAGATCGTGTATCCTTCTCAAACAATAGAAAACATAAAAAAAACTGAATGGTTTCCCAAGGCAAAGCACTGTAAACAATGGATTCTACCTATATATCTTGATATAATTAAGATAGAAGAAATGAATTATATTGTGGCACACATAAAACATGAGAAAAATTGAGAACAGAAGAAGATATTATGCAAGAACACCATGCCACAAGTATCCCATAAAAATATCTACAAATCTTGGTTTATTTCCTTGCCAAACTGCTGATAAAGGTGTACAATGTAGCTCAGAGCATCCAAGAGAGTCCAACCTCTACTAATGACAGAAAAAATACATAATATAGACATAAAAACACCTATGCTGGCTATCAGGGGTCAAAACCAAGAGAAAAGGAGTTGTTACAACCATTTCCAAACAGGGAACAGGAATATAGGCAGTGGAACAACTTACCTCTATAAGCATGGACATTGAATCATTGACCCCCAAACCACCTCAAACTGATGAATCTACCCTCTAAGATCATTTCACTATCACATTTACATACCAAGGCATTAATTACAATCATAAATTCATCCATGAAGAGAGAGAAAGTCAACTTGCAATGAAAATAGGTGAAAACTGGATTTTCTGGCAAACTGGCTCAATGTGCAGCGCCATTGGCCAGATGCGTAGCACTGCTTCACACCCACTTTTGGAGGAATTCCCCTTAGCCAAACTAAGCCCAAGATATCTCATTGGAACGATATTTATATCTAGTTTCTGGAACATCTTGAAGTTTTGCATTTGGAGGTCATTTTCCCCCTCAAAACGTGAATCTCCCAAGGCAACTTCTGTGTGTCCAAAAAGAGTTAGAAAGGTCACTTTTTGATAGTTTTTGGACCTTTTGGTGGGCCAGTTTTGCTCCAAATTTTCTGAAATTTTCAGGGATGGATTCTCTCATCATGTTAAATCCAAATATATAATCCTTTCCTCCAACAAGTTCTCCAAGGAAAAGCGCAGCGCCATTGGGCGAATTTCCTGTTTTCAAAATTTCAAAATTTGAAAAAGACAAAAAGTCATCAAAACTTGCCAAGATTTGGCATAGGAAACCACCATTATCTGCTCTGATGGGCTAGTGAGGCTTCAACCAATATTTTCAACTTATCTTTCTCATTTTCTCTCTTTAAGGCCTTCCTCAACCTAGCCTTAAGCTTCCTCATCCTTATGTTGCAGATTTTGTTGCGAGTCATGTAGTGGTAGGCCATGTGGCGAAGCATCTTCTTGTCTCTGTTGGCCTTCTCAATAAGCTCCTCAAGGTGTATATTAACCATCTCAAGCCAAGTTTCCCTATCATTCTCAATCTCCTGTTCAATCGAAGTCAACATGACATTTGCCTCCTTAGCCTTTTGCTTGTTTTCCTTGATCATTTGCAGCTCCATGAGGACTTGCTTGTCACTCAATTGTTTGTTTTCTTGCTCTAAATACTTGATGATGAACTTAGCTCTCTCTAAGTTATCTGACAAGGCTTTTATTTCAGTCTCTTGTTACTTTATGATCATGTCTTTGACAGTCTTTGGATCCTGAGCTTCCAAATCAATAATGTCAACTCCATGATGAGTGAAGTGCTGATGTGGCTCATCATGCTCAATAAGATTAAAATCTCTTTCTTGCTCATCACTAAGGACCTTCTCTTGAATCTTTTTCTTGCCCTTACTTTTTCCCTTGCTTTGCTGCTCAACCTGTACCTATTTTGTTGAATAAGAAAGCAAAGCTCCTTCCACACCTTGTGGAGATAGCATTTGCTTGTGGCTTGATGATGAAAGCGAGACCCCTTCCACACTTGGTGGAGATAATACTTGCCTAGCAGCTACAAAAAGTTCCTAGTGCCCCTCTTATATGTCACAAACACTGGCACTCCAACAACTTTGGTCTCTTTGACCTTTTCATGTCCTGAAGGTCCACCTTCTTCATGATGTACTGATGAAAAGATTTGCGGGCCTTTGAACATCTCATGAGAAATGAAAGTCTCCCATGGCATGTTAAGAAGGTTTAGCTAATGTAGAACAATGATTTTAATGAAAGAGTAATGGAAAATGCTATTCAACTGCTAGGGGTATGGCTTCCTCTTTACAATATGTGCCATCTTCTCAATGTTTTTGAACATGAAGTAAGGGATATTCATCATCTTTACTCTAGTGAAATGCATTAGAAGTCTAATGTGGTAGGCATACAACCGGGAGAACCTACCTTCACAAGCAAAGTACTTGATAATGATTTTCATCAATGGAGCAAACCTGTCTTCCAAAAACTTGAAAGGAAATACTCTCTTCATTTTGTCTTTGTATCTAGACTTGATGTAATTCTCATAGTACTCCGTATCAATATCCTGACCTTTGTTCCATTTTTCACCCACATTTGGAATACTTGTAGCCTCTGAGATGATAGCTGGTGATATGGTGAATGCAATTCTGGCAAGGGTTACTTCATTATTGTGAAAATGTGTCACAAATAACCTTGCCAACTCATGATGAAATTTAACTCTTTCTATCATTTCACAAAAATCAAAGCATGACTAGTGTTTAAAGAAATAAATGGCAAGTGGACAGGCTTGCAACTCCCTCAAAATATTAGGCTCTTCTCTAATAATTCTTCCTCCTTTATGAGGCTTCCTTTTCTATATGTTTCTCTCCATGGAACTGTCACTAAGGGTGTCTTCTTCAAACTCATACTCATTGTCTCTTTCCATTTCTTTTTTGTGGCTATGAAGACTTGTGGTTAATGATGAGAAGGGTGGATAAAATAAATATGAGTATGAAGAGATTTTTTAGGGATGAGTAAGGTTTTAGGGAGAATGGGTAGGGCTTGTTGATGAAAATAGGGATTGTATGGTTTGGGGAAGGTGTAAGTGGGAATGTGGGAAATGTATGATTTAGGAAATATGTAAATGGGAATGGGGTTTGGTCTAAGGAATAATGGCAAGGGTAGGGTAAGTAAAACAATGGATAGATGATGAAAGCTAGGGTTTCACCCTAGAAGTTAGGGTTTGAATTTTAAAAATGCTAAATACCAAGCATAGTAATCAAAACCCTATATCATAAGATATGAATAATGTACTTACTTGTCTAGAGGGAGAAATTGAAGTTTTGAGGTGAAATGGAAACTTGGTGAAGTTTTTGGGCTTGGCTGGGCAGATGCGCAGCACCTCACACAGGTGCGTAGCACCTCCCAAATGCACAGCGCCCATGCAATTTTACACTGCAAAACCCTGCCAGGTGCGCAGTGCCTCCTAGATGCGCAGCACTGGCCTCAGATGCGCAACATTGACTAGAATTTCTCCAAAAATGCAGCGACTTCACTCTTTTGCTTAATGACACTTAAAAATTGCTTCTTAGCTCTCCTTTGGCACTTTGACTTCAACATTAGCATAATGAAATGATCAATAGAGGATGGGCTTTATATGGATTTTACTTTTTGATTTTTGATGGTGAAAACCCACATTTATAATGACTATGTGTTTTTTCAAATAATTTGTTTTTGATGCTTGATCTTTTTTCTTTGATAGGTGGACTGATACTCAAATTATTTGACTTTTTGTAGTGGTATCACTTTGGCAACATCACCAGATTTCCAAGAGTAGCATGGAACCATTTATTACATATGAGAACAATAAAATTACATCAAATTTAAATATGAAATACAAATGCTCTGTTTTCACCTTAAAACTAGTTTTGAGGTGAGAACTTCATTACACTTACAAATTAACAAATTATGACCTTCTGATGTTATTTGACCTCCTCGTGTCTCTGTCGACCATTATTAACACTAATCACTGAAATTTGACCATGGTGAAAACCCTAAGACCCAATGAGACTGAAACCCTATGTAATTGATGAAATGAACTGAAAATGAACATGAATCATGACAAAAAAGGTATGAAAGGAGGTCAACAAGTACATATCATGAGGGAAAAATTGAAATGAACCCTACCATCAGTAGAACCATGACCTAATGGAATGCAGCTCATCAGAATGGGACTCCTAGTATGAAATGCAAAAGAGTAAATTTTGATCATTGATGGAAGTTTGAAGACATTGACACTAACACAATCCAAATCTTGATCAACTATGTCTTCTCCTTCTTCCTCCTCTTTCTCAAAATCTAAAGAGTCTTTTCCTTCATCATTCAAATCTTAATTATAATAAGGTTGTTCTTCGTATCTTGACTATTTTTCATTAGAAAAATTGTAAATATCCCTCGTCACCTTTTAAACCTTCTTCGATAGGTGGAAGGCCCCCTTGTTGAACTGTCTCTTCTATGGGTTTTTCTAGTTCCTCAATGGTGACACTAACCAAATATTCCACCGATGAGACCAATACACCAATATGCATTATTTCTTTCTTTCTTCAATTACAAGGAAGATTATGAGAAACATAAAGTAATCCAAGAGTTCTTGCAAACTAACGAGTAGTTGGCTAAAGTGTCTAGAGTTGATTGTAAGTAACTTCAAAATTTTGTTCCATGCCAAGATGAGAAGACTCCCTAATCTCAGGAGTGTATTTAGAGTTGAATTCATGTCGTTACTACCTTGCATATATTCTTTGTTGTTTGGGTGAGGAAAATTATTAGCCATAAAATGGTGGTCACCTCCTTCTAGTGCCAGAATGTTGATGGTGTTGGAACCACCAACATACAGGGGATCTCCCAAATATGAAGTCCTAATTATATCTCACACCATTTGGTATAGGAGTCCCATATGGAAATATGCCCTAACTGCCATTTACTTAAATATTTTCCTTGACTTGAGTAATTAGCATAAGGGAGTAGTGTACATGTACTTTTTGTTGAAAATAATATTGAGAGGGGGGGTGAATTAGTGTTATCTAGTTCTTTTAACAAATCTTCCTTATTTACACTTTGAATTATTTTTGCATATCAGTACCATAAAATAATGAGCAAGAAAAACAGACAGTCACATCAAAGAACACCGGATATAAGGTGGAAACCCAATGTGGGTGAAAACCACCTGCTGCAATATGTCTCTATCTTCTTTCAAATTAGAAACTCCTTTTACAATGGTCTTGTACTGGTGTAGTCCTTTACCAGTACGCAGGCTGCAACCTACAGAGAGCTACAAATCTCTCTCATTTTCCAGTCTCTCTTGGAAGGGAGCTACAACCCCCTACTTCTTTTCTTTCAAGGACCACTTTTCATAAATTTTCAAACTGGATCCATAAACATCAAATGATCATCAAGTACCAGTAAGTCACCCAGATAACCAGATCCACAATAACAATAAACTAAACCCAGAACACCTTATCAACAAAAATCAGTCAAGAAAAGATCTTAAGACAGATACGCAATTTCCTTTTCTCTGGCCCCTGGCATCTCCGCACTGTGCCTTCTGTGGCGCCTCTGTGGCATCTCCGCACTGCGCCTTCTGTGACGCCTTCAAACTGCGCCTTCTGTGGCGTCTCCGCACTGCGCCTTCTGTGGCACCTCTGTGGCGTCTCCACACTGCGCCTTCTGTGGCGCCTCTGTGGCGTCTCCGCACTGCGCCTTTTGTTGCGCCTCTGTGGCGTCTCCGCACTACGCCTTCTGTGGCGCCTTCGCACTGCGCCTTCTGTGGCGCCTCCGCACTGCGCCTTCTGTGGCATCTCCGCACTGCGCCTTCTATGGCGCCTCTCTGGCGTCTCTGCACTGCGCCTTCTGTGGTGCCTCTGTGGCGTCTCTGCACTGCGCCTTCTGTGGCGTCTCCGCACTGTGCCTTCTGTGGCGCCTCTGTGGCGTCTCCGCACTATGCCTTCTGTGGCGCCTTCGCCCTGTGCCTTTTGTGGCGCCTTCGCACTGCACCTTCTGTGGCGCCTCTGTGGCGTCTCCGCACTGCGCCTTCTGTGGTGCCTCTGTGGTGTCTCCATACTGCGCCTTCAGTGGCGCCTCCATACTTCCGCAGCTGCAGCGCTCGAGAGATCACCCTTCACAGATTCGCTTTCCACTTCACTTTCATATAGATCGAGATTTTGAAACAATAACCCAATATTTCAGATC
>APFE031221549.1:0-45948 GCA_000404065.3 Pinus taeda
CCCTGGATTCCCCAAAAACGTCGTTTAGGGCCTCAAAACGGCTCCGGAAGTTCAGGACCCGAAAAACTGCTAAAAATAGTAAGTTGTGCTATAATTAAGGAAACTGAAAATGCTGAAAGAGACAATGTTGCGGGGGTCCAAATGGGATAGGTGGGTGGCCACCAACATCCACCTGGATCATTCCTCCCCCCTTAGGAAGAAATGTTCCCCATTGCATTGAGTTCCTCCCTGAGATGAGGAAGCTTCTGCTGAGCTGGGTCGCTGGTGAGCTGTTCTGCAATTTCTGATGTGTCCAGAAATGGTGGGAAGCATGGTCAACGATGGTCCACATTGAACACTTGGTGCAAGCGAAGGAATGGATGAACGCTGTGCTTCAAAGCATTGTTGCCCATAGCCTTGGTGCTGGTGTAAGGACCATGTCGGAGTGGTTGAAGCTTCTGATGGGCTCTTGGAAGGAGTTCTTTCTGTCGATGCAACCAGACTTTGTTGCCCACCTGAAACTTATGTGGTACCCTTGTGGGTGAGGAGAAGTTGTTCCTATTTTCTATCATGACCGTATCCCTTTGATGCTGCTGCTGTGTGGATGAACCCTTTGTGGGGTTCATGGATATAGAAACGATCTTCCCCTTACTTTGGGAGTGAACCATACAGATGAATTTCCTGGTCTGGGAGATGAGCTTGCTGCATTTCTTAGCAGTGATGAAGGATGTGGCGGTAGGTGGGGCTACCTCTGGTATCCTGTATAATGAATTATTCAAAGAAATAATGACAGCACGAGGCCTTGACTCATACACAACATGTCGCCTCCACAAGTATGGTTGTCCTAATAATACATCACAAACATCCAGAGGTGTAACATCACGCAATACCTCGTCTGTGAATGGCTTGATGCTGTAGGGAAGGCGGCACTGCTGGCGAACTTTGAGATCTCGTCCTTCATGAAGCCACCCGATATTGTACGGCTGTGGGTGTGGTGTAGTCGGTAGGCCCAACCACTTCACAACCTCTGCTGAAATGAGGTTCTTTTGGCTACCAATGTTGATAATGAATTGCAGTGGCAAACCCTTCAACCACATATGCGAGTGGAAAAGACGCTTCCCTTCCTCTGGATTTTCGGGCTCATTCTTTTGGATCTTGGTGGTGGCAACAGTGGCGCTGGGATCCACATCAATGATTTGCTTCCCTTTGCCATTCCCCTTGTTGGTTTCTAGCTCAAGGTTGGAACATGCATTTGAATCGGAAGCCTTCAACTCAGCCACCAATGACTGCTTGGTTCGACACTCACTTTTGTTATGAGTGGGACTCTTGTGGAACTCACACCACTTTCCTGTCTCCTTCTTCAGCTTTGTGGTGTTGTTCTTTTCTTGCGGCTTCGACAGGTTGTCTTGGGTCACCCCGCCTTGGCTTTGTCCTTTGGGGTTCAGATTTGCAGATCTAAAGTCTCGCTTCTTCTGTTTGAACTTTTGCTCGATTTTGACAGCGTATCGGTATGCTGTGCTGAGTGAGGAGATGTCCAAGAACTCCATCTCTTCCTGGATGTATCTATGCAGGCAGCCACAGTATTTGAGTACCAGATGCAGCTCAGAATCTTTGATACCCAACTGTGTGCAAAGGGTATGAAAAATGTTTGTGAACTCAAGCACATCTTGGTCCCGTCCCTGCCGCAGCGTGGTCCATTTGATGTATTTGTCCTCATAGCTTTTGACAAGGTAGTACTGCTCCTTGATGGCATCTCGAAATGAATCCCAAGTGGGTGCACCTGAAAATAGTGAGCCTGTGCTTTCATCCTTCTACTCGTAGTAGGTTTCCCACCATTCCTTGACGTGGGGGGCTGCTCTGAGAAGAGCGAAAACAATCTTTTCCCGACTTGAAAATTCATGAACAGAAAAATAACCCTCTAGAAGATTTAACCA
Organism: Pinus taeda; assembly: GCA_000404065.3. NCBI lineage: Eukaryota > Viridiplantae > Streptophyta > Pinopsida > Pinales > Pinaceae > Pinus > Pinus taeda. The sequence goes on from APFE031221549.1 coordinate 1,914, forward strand.
TTTATCTACGGCATCTGTGTCTATTTTACCCTCGAAGACGGGAATTTCAAAATTAACTTGTACGTTAAAGGGCGTGGCATTTCCAGAGTAGCTGCTGGAAGCCGATGCGTCACCTCTATGTAGCCGCTGAAGGATCTGCGCAAAGCTATCCATCATCGCGTTCCATTTTCACTCGAGGGCTTCTTCGAGCAAGATTTTGATAGGATCTCCTGCCCCCTCGTCTTTCTTCTCATCCGCCATGGGAGGCCGTTGGGATTTGCGAGGCTGGTCTTGCAAAGGTTCGACCAGTTCAAGCCCTAACTCCTTATATCCTGACCTCTTCGGGGACATGCAAAGAAAAACCGAGAAAAAGCAGACCGCTCTGATACCACTAATCCAGATTTAAACAGGAACGCAATCGATTACAGAGATAACCATAAATAAAGAGATGCAGCGGAAATAACACTTCATTTCATTAATGGAAAATACCGAAATATGCTTACAACCAGAATGGGAAATAAATTAGCTAGGACGATGGTAGCTTATCTCTGAGAAGAGATGTGCGGCTACATGTCTCTTAACTGTTACCAACTTGTGTTACAATGAGGCTCGAAGGCCTATTTATTATTGAGAAACAATGGAAAACCCTTCACATTCCAAAGTCGACCCTTAGAAGATGAAACGCCAAATTGTGGGCCCCGTTTTGGGTAAATTGGTACATCAATTTCCCGGGGTCGTAACTTTGGCATACCATCTCTGTTTGACGCGTATGATAGCTCATTAGAAATATCTATCCGAGAACTACCATTGTAGGAATGGGCAACATCGGTCCATTTCATGGACCCATGTTTCCCCTGGATTCCCAAAAAAACATCGTTTAGGGCCTCAAAACAGCTCCGGAAGTTCAGGACCCGAAAAACTGCTAAAAATAGTAAGCTTTGCTACAATTAAGGAAACTGAAAATGCTGAAAGAGACAATGATGGGGGTCCAGATGGACTTGGCAGGTGGCCACCAATATCCACCTGGATCAGGCGCGTGCATCAAGGCAGATACCTTGATCCCCGACACCATTAGTCTCACTATAGCAGGCAACATAAGAGATGATAGTGGTCTATGACGTTGCACTATACTTTCCCCTCGTAGTCACTGGATGCTTGAAGGGCAAGTGGTTTGGCACCCTTGGAACTTCATGGGAAATTCTTGAAGGGCATGACCAACTTGACACCCTTGGCATCACAATTAAACTATTAGGTGTGGCACCCTTGGTATCACAATTAAACTATTAGGTGTGGCACCCTTGGAACTTCTAGAGGAGTTCTTGAAGGGCACAACCAAGCTTGGCACCATTGGAATCATTAAAAATAAATAATAATAAATAAATATAAGTAAGGAATGAAAACTAGGTAAAGTTACATCAAGGGTAAATGATGATTAGAAACCAAGGTAATTAAATAAAAAATAAAACTTGGAATAAGGAGGATCATAGGAAGAAATAAAATAGAGTACCATAAAAACTCTACCCTTCCCATGTTGGAAAACACCAAGTAGATTAGGTGGTTTAATTAGGTAAAAGGGGAAAGACGAACATAATTGTAAGGATAAAGATTAATCCTAAAACCAATTAAACCTGATTAAGAAAAGAGGAAGGTGAATTAAAATAAGAAAAATAAATTAAATTTAGAGAAATGTATAGAAGCTCCATGTGGCATCAACCAACATAAGAATATCCATCTAAGAGATAACCTGAGTTAATTCAGGGAGTAGATTGGGGATAAAATCTTGACTCATTAATTGACTTCAAGTAATAAACACAATTTAAGGAATAAAAGGGGGGGAATAAAGAGACAACTAGGAGAAGAAATAGGAATCTTGTGAGGTGAGGAAAATATTAGTTTTAAATAAAAAAGTTAAGTAAATAATTTTTGGTGATCCTTGATGAGAGAGTGACACATGGGTAGGTGAATAATCAAGCTATTAAATTAAAAAAATATTATAATTATGCATGACATGCCAAGTGTCATCTAGGAGGACTCTTATAAAAGAAGGGGCAAGCCATGGGAGAGGGGACTTTTGGAACCCTATTTTTGGATGGATGATATGATGTCAGAGCAGTGATTACAAAGCTATAGTGAGTTTGGTGAGGTAGAGGATTTTTAGAGGGGACTCTTGAGCTAAGGGTGCTCTTCTCTACCAGCTAGATCCTTCCTCCATTGTACAACTCCATTGCAGCTCAGGGGTCCGCGGGGAAGAAGAGTACCCAAGGAGTAGGCTGGGAGGTGAACCAGTGGGTCTTCACATTCGGATCAAGTGCGTCATCATTCCCTCGTAGAAGTGACCGACAACAAGGGAATATCAGCAACAACAGAGCAAGCGGAGTCTCGCCTTCTGGTGAACAGCACATATGTATTTCGTTACTACTTGATCTTAGTTAAAAGTATGTAGATGTTGTGATATGTTCCTAAAATGAGTATTAGCAATGTGTGTGTTGAATGAATTTGAAATCTTAATGCGTTTCTTTTCTGGTCGTAATTGCTGTGTTAAAAAAATAAGAAAAGAAAAGAAAAAAAAATTAAAAAAAAAATGTATATAGTCTTAATATGGTCCTTACACTTGGTATCAGAGCACAAGTTGAACCCTTGAGGCCTATGGGCCCATGCATGAATGGCTAGTTTTTTTTGCTATATGTGGGTATATCTCTAAAATCAAATTACTCAAGTTTCAAAAAAAAAAGGAAAAGAAAAAAAAAAGAACAGTTTCTTTCCAGCTAGCCATTCGATTGTATCTGAACGATACATAATATTTAATCTCCAGGATTTGTCAATTATAAAATTTGATATCACCTTCCTTTTTACAAAGGCTTTCCATAGCTCTAGAAAATGGCAGATTAATTGCTGTACATCTGTCTATTCAACCAACTTACCAATTATAAAATTTTGTATGGATACGACTTTCCTTTTACTCTAGCTTCTCCATAGACCTCGAAAATTGAAGACTAATGGCTTTTCTAAAGGACTGGCTGCCAAGCAAACGCCGAACATTATGATTTCAGTAACCTCAATAATTTCAATGAGTGACTAAACTCTGTCATTGTCCTAGTTACGTATATTTACAACATTGTCCTAGATACCTATATTTACAGCAAAGCACGCAACATGCATGGTAAGTATCCTTCGGTACAATTTTGGTGGCATGCGCAAAATTGATGATTCTCATTTATAGTATGAAACCATCGTAAAAGATATGGTGTATGCTGGGGCTGCCAGCCTGTCTTTAGTAGGAAAGGTTCCCATCTGGACCATTGCCCTATTTTATATTAGCTGATGAGTGGACTTGAGAGGTGGAGTTAGAATACAGTTCAAAGTTGAAGCCATTAATCTGTGCGGTCTTTTCTCAATGAATAAGGATCATGGAATATGCGGGACCATTCGTTCCAAGATTGCGATAGGTCTTGCAAAATCCCTTGTTGGTAACCCATGGTTACGCTGTAGTGGTTTTACAAGAAAATCGAAATCTCCAACTACTATGTTTCTTTCATGGTCAAAGCTCCAAATCCACGTTTCGCCAAATGCACAAACCACATGAATCTTAATGGAGGAGCCCACGAGAGTCGATCCCATAAACGGGTCTCTAAAAACCTGGTCCTCTTAAACGGGCCTCTAAAAACCTGAATTTGAGAGGACACGCTGATTGTGACTGTATACTGTGCATTTCATAAATAGTCCGAAATCGTAAAATAACATTGGTTACAGATAAGCTGTTGTTGACATGGCTTGTTTAAGATTGCAGAGCTGCTGCTTTTTGTTCTGGTTTTTGCTTCTGGGTACTAAATTGAGCTATTTTACTTGAATCCCAGGGATGTAAACCGTTGAATAAATTCTTATAATTAGAACTTCCATACAAGCATACTTCCAACTCATGGAATGATCCAAGCACTAAAACTGACTGTTGTGTTCATACTAAAGTGTTCATACACCTGGTCATAGCAAACTCGATATACGCTCCCTTCAATTTGCGCTGATCTGGTGTCAATCATCGATTTTCCCAATTGGCTATTTTCAAAACATAACACTATTATTAGAAGAATTAATAGTGAAATTAGAGGAGCGAGAGGAAGGATGTGTGTGGGTTTTTTTGGATAGAGCGAGAGCTCAGAAAATATGTAGACTACGTGTTATGTGTAATGGAAGTCGATTCTTTTATGTAATTGGTTAAAAAGTAGAGATTTTGTTTATGAATAAATTTCATATTGTGTGAGTCAATGTATGAGAATTCGGGAAGACTATGTGTCGATTTCTCTTAGTGATGATAGAAGTGGTGGTGATCAGTGTTTTAATTTAGTTGTAAAGATTTCTATGGAGAAAATCTGAAGTAGTGAGCCTATGCGTGTGAAATTTCATTACCCAGAAAACTATGAAATAAACTCTTTTCAGAGCGTTGTTTCGCTGTGCAAGTTAGAGCGTTGCTTTGTTGTGTATTCGATTTAAATATTTGTGGACTGTGTTATTTTAATTTTAATTGCAAGATTCCTTGTTGAAGTCAAATCTGGCGTTGTTTAAATCTGTGAGTATACAAGCTGTTAACACAGAGAGTTGATTTAAATCGCGGTTGGAATCAGTAAGTGGACTTAAGTTAAAATACCTCTCCATTTTGAAATAAATCGGTTCTGAAGATATCGTAAGGATTTTGGAAATTGAGTCGGATTCGGCAGTTTCGCATCGGAGTTTAGTAAGTGTCAAACTCTTGTGGCATATCGAATTCAACGTGGCAAATTAATTCGATATTGGGTCAATCAGCTCCGGATGTCAATCCATAATGTTGCGTTTTGAAAAATAGCAATTGGAATTCACTGATTAATAATACATCAGAACATGAAGAGGGATCCACATCGTTCCATATAACGATGGATCTGGAGGCAAAGTGTATTTAAATTGTTTGATATGGATCGGATCCAGTATAAGCAATCAGATTGGAAACCTAAAGGTGGAAGCACATTGCAAATACGATGGTTGATTTCCAATTGAACCACAGCGATTCCGGTCAAATCGCATCGGGACTATGAAATAATACAACAGGTTTGATATTAAAAGAGCTCGACTTCTGATTTCCGATTACAATCACATCAGAGTTCCAATTGGTTTGCATCAGAATGGTGATCTCTGATCTCCGATCTCTAAGTGAATCAGATCGGAGGAATGGATTTTGTTTTGAATCAGAGTTGGACATAGAATGGGATAGCCGATTGATATATATATCGGTGTATGACCAGAGTTTGGAGCATTTTTGAACAGTAAAAGGGAAATCGATCCGAATCATTGGATCAGGTGATTTGGGGCAATTAAAATTCTATTCGATCATTATTTTCCAGAGTTTAAATTGGTGGAGAAGGTGAATTAAGGCGTATCAAATTGTCGGCATGAGCAGTGTTAATCCGGCTTGGTATGATGAAAGGGAAAAGACGCATAAACGGATTTGGTACCTTGGTTCGATTGAAATGGAAAACCGAAGACACGTAATTGAGTGAAAACAAATGCTATTGGGAATGTTTGCGTGAAAGGTTTGTTTGAAGCAATGTCAAGTTGAATTTAAATCATGGGCACATTGCTTTTATTGACTTTTGATTGAAGAAAAGTGTGTGTGAGATTGCCCATGTATGGATAAGTTGAAGAACTTCCGTATGTACTGTTGAAATTTCCTAGCATTGAGTTTTATTTGTATGGAGATTTGAGATGCATTTCTTATATGCATGGTAGTGTTTGTAGATTCCATGTTTGCAGGTTTATCCTGCATCAGTACTAGAGAGGAAACACATATATCCATCATGGAACTAGAGGTTCTGTGCATGCTCCTGCCAGGGACCATGCTTTGAACATGGATTGGGAATAAATATATGTATTGGATTCTAGACATTTAAAGTATTTAAAAGCATGGGCAAAAATTGAAACTCAAGTTTGGCAATTTGAGCACGTTTCTTGAATCTTCTTATCAGACATGCTCATTACTTTCCTTGTTACTAGAAGATGGCTCTATTTCATAGTCAGGTTGTCTTCTTCTCTTGGTCATTTACCTTCTACTATCACTTGGAATTTGAATTTTGTGTCAAGCACTAAAAAATTATAGTGGCTGCTTGCAAGGTCATTGTTCTAGTATAATTCTCGATTGAGGTAAATCATTATAATATTATACGAATGCATTTGCATTTTTATATACAGTGAATAACTTCAACTGACCTAACTATTGAAAGGCATTTATCATACCCATACCCAAATATACAGTCAGTTTCTCCAGTGTACCCAAATCATCCAAAATGATTTTTAATACCACTAAACTCGATGATTAATTCCTTAAAGGAAGAACATTGGAGGTGCTAGTAACTGAGGGGAGGAAGCTGCACACTGCATTCGCTTTTCACTTTCATAAATAATTCATGCTTTGGGAGTTGAACCCATAAACATACTTGATCTATATTTAGTTTCCTTTTATTGGTGTCAAATTAAATATAATCTTGTAGGATTACTTTTAAATAATTCTGTTTTTAATGGAAGACATTTTTATTATTCTAATACTCTAGTATGCTAGCTACCAAAATTTTCAATTTTTCTTTAATTTTAATTTTGATTATCAGAATTTTATTTGTAATTAATTATTATGATATTTCAGAAGAAACACTTAATTTTAGCAAATGCAAAAATGGAATTCTTCGAAATTACTATGTTAATTTGTTATATCTCATTATTAAACTGTCAATCCTCTGTTTTGTAGTTGCAATTCTTCTCGGAAATTTGTTTCTGCATAAAATTCTCTGATCTCCATTCATGATATTTGTGTACCCCTCCATCTAATATTGACAATCAAGCCTACATTTCCATTTCTTCGTAGTTATTGATATTATCTTACACTGAGCAAATATTTCAATCTAGCAAAATAAGTTTCTCATATGCGCAACTCCGAGAAAATGTTGATGTTCCATGGTAGGCTAGGCAGTAATTGTTTAGCAATGACCAAAGTTTCTGATATTAAAATTTCCATCTTGCTTTAATTTAATTTGCAACACTACGTATGTCCTAGTCTCATGATCAGATACCTTGAGACATTGACAATCCAAACTCTAATCACCTCAGAGAAGTCAAGCATGTTGTACATTTAATCTGTTGGATCTGACAATGAAAAAAAATGCACATGGTCTTTTTTCTTTGGAATTCGAGAATTAAAAAAAAAAAGAGCAAATCATCAGTTAAGAGGCTTTAAAATCGGAATATTTATGACTAGAAATCCAAATTTTATACTATTAGAAGCATGGTAGTTTCTGGTAAGCAATCTCTGATTGCTTGTAGCAGATGTTGGGGTTAAAAACCCAATGATCTATTGCATCAAGGTAAGCAATCTTTGAGTGTCAGTAGTAGATGCTGGGGTTAAAAACCCAATGATTTATTGCGTCAAGGTTGGATATAGTTGATATAAGGTTTTTATACATCCAATCTCACACAATGTCAACATATTCTTTCTCCTTCCTCTGTCCATGGCCTGGCCTGGTATGTTTGTAGGGTTGGCTGTCTGTTTTTGTATGGTCTGGTGTTGGCGTTATGGGGAGGAGAAGGCAATTGGATTTATATCATTTGTTTTTTTTAGAGAAAACAACTTCAAGGAAGGCTATCTAGATTGGTTTATGCCCTGAAATTACTGAAGAGTTTTTAACTTCAGTTCAAACCTTGCTTTAATGTGCAACTCAGATACCTAGAGTTGACTCTGGCTCTGGCTCTATTCTATTTATTGCTGCTTCTGTTGAACCACTACTTTAATGTTCAACATAGGTACGCAACGAGGGCACCGGCTAGCCAAGTTTACTCAATACAGCTTCTTGTTAACTCAGTTTTTACATGTTTAACCTATTTAATTTTTCATTAACCCTACAGGTTTTCCTTTAACCCAACTATGTTATATAACTCGCCTCTCTTAATAATGACCCTAGCACACTTCCATTAGATCAATTCTAATTTAGTTGGTAAGTGTTTCAATTAATTTAATTGACCTGTTTACCCAACGTTTATAAGTTAATCCCTATGGTTCATTAATTTGTTTCCCCCATATTCTGCTCTGTTCTGCTTTGCCTAATAGGATTGAAAAAAAAAATATTTATTGCAGATGGTGCACTTGTACTTGGTCGTCTTAGCCATAAGATAATATGCTACATAACAGTGTTCTAATAAGAAATTTTTGGTTAATATGCTTGGATAGGGGTTGGTCTGTAGGCAAAACCATTTATAGATTCATTCTTGGGCCACCAGGCATATGCCTCGAAATTGATTTTTGAATAAATTAGTTCACTCATACCAGCTACAGAAAATCCTTAAAAAAAAAAAAAGAGACTTGCATTATGAACATAGTATGAAGGATGATCATAAAAAGGACAATTGTTGGGCATTACATCTCAAGCTCATGCTCAAAGGAACTATACTTGAAAGACACTCTTGAATATTCAAGAGGTTAAAGGAATGAAAATGAGAAGCATTAGATTTTATGACAATGTTTCATGAGGGCCTAATAGAACTAATTAGGTAAAAATGATAAAATAATAATAATAAATAAATAAATAAATTAGTTGAGAAAATTACTTAATCCAGAATATGAAAACGATTTTGCTAATTGATTTTAATTCATTAGAAAAAATGTGCTTAATTTAAAAATCAGAGATACCTATTACCAGAACGTTAGCAAGAGTTTCAGGAAGGATTCCTAGGATATGTGTCATCGTTTTCCTTTATGTTTCGAGGACTTCGGGACGAATTCCATTGTTAAGAGGGGGTGTATGTAGTGCCCACTCTAGTTTCCTGACCTTAATATGACATTATCTTAGACACTTTATTCTTTGAGGACCTCAGGTTGAGGATCCGGACACATGACACTATTATTAGCGATTGAGATAGTCATGGTTGTGATGTTTATGAATGCTTTCCATTGATATTATGATAGCATGAATGGTTATGTATCTTATCTATCAGTATTTTGATGATTGCAACATTAAATAGTTAGGTTGGTCTCTATTTGAATTTATGATGAGGGTAGTAAAGAATATGTATGCACTCTACTATAAGCATAATGATGATAAATTTGATGGATAGGTATATTTCTACGATGTTACGATGTTGATAGCTTAATGAATATGTATGTTCCCATTGATGATTATTGATGATAGCCATGAGAGATGTGTCCCCTATGTTACCTACTTTCTTTAGTTCAGACTTACAATGGACAATGATGTGAATGACCAGGAATTGTTAATGATGCTATTATGATAATGACTAACATTGAAAAACCTTGTTACTGATGATTATTGAGTATGGCAGGAAACCATCAGAGGCACTCGCATATGACATGTTGATGACACCTGGTTTGATGAAAATTCATATTATTTTATCTTTTAAAGTCTAAGTTGATCTTGAAATCTGCCATATATGTTTAACTATATTCTGATGATATCTTAATGGTTGCAGGCACATATTAGTTGCTTGACTGAATGAACCACATATGGGTGATGGGGTTGTACAGGTGGATGGAACTACATGGGAGGGGTGGGACAGAGTCCCTGATCTCACCCACTAGCACTCCCTCCGTGACTTGGGCTAGAAGGGTTGAAACACCCTCGCCTTGAAGATCACGATGCCATGAGCGCAGGTCCCAAAGTTGGGTCACTCATGAGGAGTTTACTGGGGGCTGCGCATTAAGGCGGATTCCTTGATCCCCGACACCATTAGTCTCACTATAGCAGGCAACATAAGAGATGATAGTGGTCTATGATGTTGCACTATACTTTCCCCTCGTAGTCACTGGATGCTTGAAGGGCAAGTGGTGTGGCACCCTTGGAACTTCAGGGGAAATTCTTGAAGGGCACGACCAACTTGGCACCGTTGGCATCACAATTAAACTATTAGGTGTGGCACCCCTGGAACTCCTAGGGGAGTTCTTGAAGGGCACAACCAAGCTTGGCACCCTTGGAATCATTAAAAATAAATAATAATAAATAATTATAAGTAAGGAATGAAAACTAGGTAAAGTTACATTAAGGGTAAATGATGATTAGAAACCAAGGTAATTAAATCAAAAATAAAAATTGGAATAAGGAGGATCATAGGAAGAAATAAAATAGAGTACCTTAAAAACTCTACCCTTCCCATGTTGGAAAATACTAGGTAGATTAGGTGGTTTAATTAGGTAAAAGGGGAAAGACGAACATAATTGTAAGGATAAAGATTAATCCTAAAACCAATTAAACCCAATTAAGAAAAGAGGAAGGTGAATTAAAATAAGAAAAATAAATTAAATTTAGAGAAATGTAGAGAAGCTCCATGTGGCATCAACCAACATAAGAATATCCATCTAAAAGATAACCCGAGTTAATTCAGGGAGTAGATTGGGGATAAAATCTTGACTCATTAATTAACTTTAAGTAATAAACACAATTTAAGGAATAAAAGGGGGGGAATAAAGAGACAACTAGGAGAAGAAATAGGAATCTTGTGAGGTGAGGAAAATATTAGTTTTAAATAAAAAAGTTTAGTAAATAATTTTGGGTGACCCTTGATGAGAGAGTGACACATGGGTAGGTGAATAGTCAAGCTATTAAATTAAAAAATATTATAATTATGCATGAGATGCCAAGTGTCATCTAGGAGGACTCTTATAAAATAAGGGGCAAGCCATGGGAGAGGGGACTTTTGGAACCCTATTGTTGGATGGATGATATGATGTCAGAGTAGTGATTACGAAGCTATAGTGAGTTTGGTGAGGTAGAGGATTTTTAGAGAGGGGACTCTTGAGCTAAGGGTGCTCTCCTTTGCCAGCTAGATCCTTCTTCCATTGTACAACCCCATTGCAGCTCGGGGGTCCGCGGGGAAGAAGAGTACCCAAGGAGTAGGCTGGGAGGTTAACTGGTGGGTCTTCACATTCGGATCAAGTGCGTCATCATTCACTCGCAGAAGTGACCGGAAACAAGGGAATATCAACAACAATAGAGCAAGCAGAGTCTTACCTTCTGGTGAACGGTACATATGTATTTCATTACTACTTGATCTTAGTTAAAAGTATGTAGATGTTGTGATATGTTCCTGAAATGAGTATCAACAATGTGTGTGTTGAATGAATTTTAAACCTTAATGCGTTTCTTTTCTGGTCGTAATTGCTGTGTTAAAAAAAAAAATGTATATAGTCTTAATATGGTCCTTACAGTTTCTTCTTCAATTATCTCATCAAGGTTCATTTATTTTAGGTCTTGAACTTCTTTTCTAGTGAATTTTGTGGGATGAAGCATTTGAATTGAACTTTTTTCGAAAACATTGGTTTCTACCTCATCTATCTGATTTGAATTAATGACTGTATCAACGTCTATGTAGCTGTTAGAAAATTCTTTATCTAAAGTTAAAAGGTTGTTAATCTGCTCATCACTATCAAAGACCTGCCAGTTCTTCAGATTGTTAGGGATGGCTAGTCTATGCCTAATTTCAGCAGTAAACTGATGATTAGGTTCGAAAGGTAATTTGCAGGTGCTGGCAAACATGGCCAGACTGTGAGCATGTAAGTTGTGTTTTCTAGGCACTATGACATGCTTAGTTTCCATAATAGTATTGAGAATCTCTATGACTGTTCCTCTGTAGTATCCTAATCTAGGATCCCTAGTTAAGTACTTCCCTTTGATCTGTTTAATGATTAATTCTGAATCTCCTATGATAGATACCCTAATTGCTCATAATCTTTTGACAAGTTTAAGTCCTAGAAAAATAACTTCATACTCTGCCATATTATTGGTGCATTTAAAATTTAATCTGCAGGCATGGCCTTTAACATGGTCATTTTCTAAATTATGCACCCAAACTCCTACCCCTGCCCCTAATTTATTGACCGAGCCACCAAATTCTAAATGCCAAAGAATTTCATGCACATAACCAGTGTCAGGGGTGGTGGGAATTTGTTTAACAAGGGAATTTAGTTTTTTATTCTCATCTAGTTTCTCTTGATTGTCTGATTTGTCATTGATCTCTGAGATTTCCTGAATCTGAACACTTGATTTTTTTTTTTTTTTTTTTTTTTTTTTAAATTTATGTTGGTTCTATTTCCAAAACTTTTACAGTGTTGTTAGGAGCGGTTTCAGAATTATAAAGAATGAATGACTCCATATCAAAGTGTACTGAGTAGATGGGGAAATTTTGTGGTTTTTCCTGACTACTTACTACATATTTCATTAACTTTTCTCTGTATAGTCTCTTTGGTTGGCCGAAAACTAAGATAGTAGCATAAGACATGTCCAATTGAAGTGATCCCTGAAGCTTAGCATCCTAGGACCTAGATAATAACATGCCATATTTTGGTGGTATATCTGCTACTACTATATCCATTAGGATTGTTTTTGCAGGGTATTGAACTAAAGAAACACACAAGTCCTTTATCAATCCTAAACATCTCACTTATCTAGAATCAAAAGAAAAGATGTCTTTGTATGGTCTAGTGATGTCTAGGTCTAATTTCTCCATTACAGATTTGGGCATTAGGTTATGAGATGCCCTAGAGTCAAACATGGCATTGTGAAGGACTTTATCATGTATATTTAAGCTCACATAGAAGGGAGGAATACTTCCTTCTAAATGTTTACCATTTACTTTAGGGACAAAGATTAATTCTGGTTGGTCATCAAAAACATTAACGGAGTCTTCAGTTCCAGTGATTTTAAGTGATCTATTGATTTGACTTCGGTAGGCATCATGTTTAGCTAATTTAGACAATGAAACAAAAATCTTTAGTTTTCCTACTTCAGTTTCCAGGTTAAAGGGTTTTTCTATTTGGGCTTTTATGTTTCGAACAGTGGGATTCTCTTTGTTTTCTATTTTTTTTTGTGTTTTTCTCCTTTTCAGGAGTGGGGTTAGGATTTACAGTTTCTCCTGAATCGACTTCTGGAGGCTCTTCCACAGTTCCCTTAGAAGGAAGGGGAGTCGAAGACTGTTTGTTATTTGGTTGATTCTCGGAGACATCTTTAATTATAGGGTTATAGGGGTTATTATTTGATCTAGACAAAATTTGTACAGGTGTAGTGATTACTTTACCTTTGATAGGCTGTTTTAGACCCTTTTGTTTGTTTGCTTTAGGAACATCAATTCTTCTACTCTTTAAGTTATACTGCTTGTGCACTTCGTAGATGGCTGTGTCATATCCCTCCCTAAAGTCAAACGATTCAACTGACTGAGTTTGAAATTATTAAAGAGTTTAGACTCCTGTGATCTGTTAGAGCCTAAATTTGCCTTAGGCTGAAGGAAGGCAAAATTCAGGATAACCACAAACCACGCTTAGCCTCGTAGCTAGCCCTACGAGGACAGGAGAGAGCTCTCTCTGGGTCAAACTCAATAAAAATAAGCAATAGGGTCCGAGATGAGTTAAAATGGGAACTGATTTTAGGCTAGTAAATAAATACGAAAGAGGTAGTTTAATAAATGACTGAGTTTTCAGGGCTGTATCAGACAAAAAACAGCATGAGCTGAGAAATTAAATCAAAGACACAGAGTGTTTCATGAGGCAAGATAGGCAGGAAGTTTAGCAATCAAATTGAAGTAATATGGAGTGGAAAGACTGTTGAGAGGTTGCAAAGGGCATAACCAATGAATCCTTTTCAAATAGAATAAGGCACACAGAGGATGAATGCTTTTCCAAGGCAGACCAATATACTGGATTCTACCTTTCTTACTTAAAAACATTCAACTGGAAATAATTATGAATGAATTGTAAAACATAACAGGATACATATGAAACAGAAAGAAGAAATATATGCTAAACTCATACCACATGAATCTCATGAATCAGAGTTGCATCCTTTTATTAATTTCCTGGCCAAACTGTACAGTGAAGCGCTGAGTTTTCTTCCACACTTCTCCCAAAACTCAGACCCTTTACAAATGCTTTACAATACAATAAATAAACTCAGAGGTGGGAAAATAGATCGATGAAAATAGGGAGCTGATTCAACTGAAATTATAAAGATAGAAAAAGAGCCATTCATCTGTTCTGAAGACAGAACAATGTTCCACTAGAATTTCTCTGATGACCAATTAAAAGGCAAAAACTGTAGCGTGGATCCCATAAAATCGTGACTAAGGACAAAACAGGCAATCCATTCCTATATTTCCGTTGTGGTAGATATTCTTTGTTTTAATTTTGACTTTCGGTCTTTGAATTTTCACCTTTCCTTAATGCGTCTTCCAATTCTTTTTCATCATTATAGTTATATCCCAAAAAGTATGCGCATGCATGCATACGGAGAAGAAGAAAATATAGGCTACTTATTAATATCTTGCCCTAGTCAGGAGAAATCTGGAATGAAATGGATACTTTAACTGGCAGAGTCGAGACAAAGAATTGTTTGTAAGGAGCTTCAGTGGAAGATGGGCCACGTAACTTGTATCTGTGATTCTCTGGAGATTGTCCTGAAGAAGCACTTAAAGATCTGGAGAAATACCTGGTTAATGTTTAGGTAGATCTTGATTATCTTAATGATTGTGAAGAAGGCCCAGGCAACAACATGGAGAAACAAGTACGATTTTGGATTTGGCAATAAATTGGAGAGAATAGGGTATAGATGCAGCCAACTAGAGCCCCAAGTTTCCCATCACCTATCAATGGCTCTGCTTTATCTGCTGCAGCATAATCAGCTTGTTGATATCCAGGATCAACTTCCTCTTCTGCAGTGGAAATCCGCTTGTCAGAACAACGACTAGAAATAAGGCAGACTAAAAGTTGATTGGCTGCATCTACTACTGTTTCTTGGCATGTATGATCACACACATGCACAAATCTATTTTTTCACATAGAAAAATGTCACCAACTTGAGAGTATGTGCATGTACTTCTAGAGCATGCATGGGCACCTATGAAAACATCAGGCAAACCATGATGTTGCTTCAACTGATTAATTTGATCACCCACTATTGTATCAAGAATCATGATATCATCCTTCAACATTGAATGATGAGGAGTGTAACTACATTTGGTTACTTGCATTTGTATGTAGTACTCCCAAAATTCAATGGGAAAACCTTGAACAAATTCCATCGTGTCTACCGTGTCACGCTCAATATAGAGTTTCTTCCAAGCACATTCTCACAATTTTCCATGGTTTGACTCAGGTAAACCCCACCTCATGCAATAAAATCGCTTCCAAAGAGATTCATCTGATGCTGTAGCCCTCATGAACCGACACGCTAATGCACAATTAGTTAGGTCTTCTGGAGAGAGGAACTTGAATATATTTGGATAAATTTCTGTAGGTATCTTGCTAAAAGACCCATTCTCTGTGTAATGTTTTTGTTTCAAAAGTCGAGAACTACTTCCTGAAGTTTCTATTTTATGCTTCATTACTGTGCTAACATCATACTCTGCAAGTTCCTCTACATCAACCTCCACTTTGCACTCCTAATCAATAGACTTTTAGGAACTCGATCTTGAATTTTCTTGGAGCAAATGAGTTGAATCGATTTGATTTTTATTGAAGTCGTGATGATTTTTTGTCTGGAGGTTCTGCGCGCCGCGCACAAGCCTAGTGTGCCGCGCCTCGTGGATGCACCGCGCCAGTGGAGAAAAGCACTGTGGTAGGAGGCCTAGTGCGTCGCGCACCCTATATGCATTGCGCTCTAACCCAATGCACCACGTGCACTCTAAACACAGCCTTGGGTTTGAAAATTACAGTTTCGCATTCTCACCACTAAACTTCGACTTTCTTTGATCTCTTGGATGCAAATGACATTAATACACATAGAAATATCTTTATAAAGTCATTTGATTTGCAAAGACCAATTTTTGTAATGTTTTAGCTTTTGGCACTTTTTCACTTTAATACAAACCCTGTTCTTTTGTTTCCTCTTTGATTATCTGACTTAAGTGATGAATCTTTTGGCTATTTTTGTAGGGATAGTCGCATGTCTAGACAAAGGAAGACTAGGGCTGCGCCTGGAGAATTCAACAACTGAAAAACTTTTGGAAATTACATGGCAATTTATTACAAAACGAAATGACGAATTTTCTTCAAAATTGAGTTTTGAAGAAAAGTCATAGTCCAGCAATATGACGATGAAAATATTCGAAATGAAAACTTATTAAGAACCTACCTCATGGGTCTGCTGGTATTGTTGGGCACTTTGAGGACTAAATCAACTAAATTCTAGACCTAAAAGACCTAAAAATCTTATAATAACTCTTTGTTGACAAGAGGCCAAAACAAGACTATGAATGATTTCAAAAATGATTTTATGGACAGACCTGAGCTAGTAGGTACAAGGCATGAGGGGTAATGACTGACAAGACCCTTCCGTCAGATTATGGCATGCCTCTAGCGGAATGCAGATGAATAAACAGAATGAGACACCTAAAAATGAAATGCAATAAGAGAAATTATCTCTGACGGAGGGATGTAAAGACTAACTCTAACATGATCCATACTTGATGTGAGAATGATTTCAGAAAAATCACATAGAGAATCATTTGTCGACGCGTTTCAAACCAACGAGTGTGGTTCATCATCAAGACAAGTTGAAGAACAATTCTAAGCGATCCGTTAAATAGAGCATGCAGGTTCTTCAACGGCTATATGAATGGGCAATAGTTAAAAATACCCTTAACGGTTACAATATCAAAATATGTATATATATATATCTATATATATACATATACATATACATATACATATATACATATATACATATATACATATTATTGTTATTATTATAGGATCACTAGGATTCTTAAGAAGCATAATATTCCCTCGACCTTTAGACCTCTTAACACCATCCGTAGCTCTCTTAGATCTGTTAAAGATCCTGTCGACCCTAAAGACATGAAAGGGGTCTATGTCATTCCCTGTTCCTATGGGGCCCCATACATTGGTGAAACTGGTCGCTCGATTAGTCAGAGGATTAATGAGCACTCAATAGACTTGAGGCATGGTAGGGCCAAGTCCTCAGCCCTTGCTGAGCATACCGAGAAAACTAAACATCAAGTCTGTATCGAAGAGGCTCAAGCTTTCGCAAGAGTGGCGTAGTTTCACCATCCTAAATTGAGGGAAGCCCTTGAGATCGAGAAAAGACCTTTGAATTTCAATAGGGATGACGGCTGGAAGATTAGTAGGTGTTGGATCCCAGCGCTTTTACCTTAGCCTCTTCTTCGCGTGACCCCTCTAGGTTTGTTTAGCTGGACGTTGTTTTCTGATTATATCAATTGGTTTAGTAATAATAATATCACTCTTTAATAACCTTAGTCTCTTTAGTAATTAATAATCTTAATTATTCACCCTAGACTAATATTATTAATAATATTAATTTGTAATTAATATTATAATATTAACTTGGAGTTAATATTATTTAATATTACTAAAGGTTAATACAATAATATTACTATTAATAACAATATTTTAATAATTTGATGTTAGAAAAAAAATTATATAATATTTAATTAATAAATAAATAAATAGAATTTAACAAATAAATAAATAAAAAATTTACCCAGTGATTATATAATAATAATATTATTCTTGGTGTTAATATAATAATATTACTAATGGTTAATACAATAATATTACTGTTAATAACAATATTTTAATAATTTGATGTTAATATAATAATATTGCAACTAAATATAATAAATAATAATTATTTATAATAATATATATATATTATAACTGTTAAGGGTCTTTTTAACCGTTGCCCGTTTATATAGCCGTTGAAGGACCTGCATGCTCTATTTAATGGATCGCTTAGAATTGTTTCTCAACTTGTCCAGATGATGAACCACACTAGTTGGTTCGAAACGTGTCGAAAAATGATTCTCTATGTAATTTTGCTGAAATCATTCTCACAATTGAGTTTGAAATTGTTTATTAATGTGGGCCTCTTGATCATCTCGAGTCAAGAAAACTTCTCCTTCATTGTTGAGTCCCATCAGATTTATCTGAGTATCTTCTTCTGGACCTTCAGAGCTGGAAGCTTACACATAATTCTCCTGGAAAAGGGGTCTAATGTTTTGATCTAGACCAGTCTTCCCTGGGTTCTGGTTTTGTTTTTTTTGGAAATTAGGATTTCCCCTTGTGTTGGTTGGCTGACCATCCCAAGGGGCTTTTCTTTCAATGGTTTCCACTTTGTCTCCTAGTCTATCCATCTCTTTAATTATAGCATCCAGTTTCTATTCAAAAGGTGAGGCTTCTTCTTTCACTGGTATCCTCCTTTCACTCATAACCTTGGCTCTTTTAGACATTAGGTTGGCTTCAACACTGACAACTATACTTTGAATATCTTCCAAAGTTCTAGGGGCTTGTTCCCTTAGCTAAAAAGCCATATCCGAATCAAATCCATCGGGGAATTTGATTAAGGCCAAATCAGGTGAGGGATGGCATTGTAGACACTGTTGAATCTAGTGCAATAATCCTGCACAGTTTCTTGTGTTCCTCTCTTGAGGTTTTCATACTCAGATAGGATCTGAAGAGGATTTTTCTTTTTCTCCCAACGATTCAGGAATTTTCTATAAAGGGTTTCTAGGATATCTATGTTGTTTGCTGCTAGAGCCCTAAACCAAGTTCTGACTTCCCTAGTTAGACTTTGAACAAATATTATCATTCTTACATCATCAACATATATCTCATATATTTCAAAGTATTCAGTCATTTTTTTGGTATGTTGTTAGCTATGTAGGTACCAGTACCATCAAATGGAGTGATTTTACTTTGGTAGTCTTGGGGCATGGCACCTAAATTGGTTGGTAAAACCAGGGGGGTATACCTGTTTTCCATGGCTATAGGAAATGATGAAACAATAGCTGGGGTAGGGATAACAATGGGTGTTTGGGTTTTGGATGGAGGGGTAGAAGGAGGGGTCTGTTGTGGGGTGGTTTGGAGTGGAGATGTATGAGGAAACGGTGAAGAACTTGCAAAAGCAGTAGTCGTTACAGAGGGATTGGGTGTCCCTTCAGAGATAAACTTAAATTGTATTGAATTATGCAAATGTCTGTCAATTGAGGAACTGACAGCTTCAAACTGTAATTCTTCGATGTATAATGGGTCTAGGACCAAATCAATTAATTCAGAATCAGAATATGTTCTAAACAAAGAGGTATCAAAGTGCTTATCAAAGGGTTCGTCTTCAAGATAGATCCACCTAACATGATAGGATCTTGATCTATAGGTGGGCCAAGAACTGGTAGTACTTTCTTGACTTTCTTGCCTCCTAAGAATTCTAGGGATCAGATTGGGGTTCTCAAACACTTGTGGTGGATTGGGATCAGGATTTACTCTAGTGTAACAAGTCCTTTCTGAAGCCAGATTTCTTGGTTTTGATTTTCTATGTTAATATCAACAAACAACTTCTGTGATTCCTTTAAGATGCTTTAGATTTGAATTTAAACTTTCCTAAAGATTTGTTTGACTAAGGAACTGGTCCCCAGTGGAGTCACCACTATGTTATCACTCAGATTTTCCTAGAAGTTGTAGGAAGAGGAAAGGGGTCCGAGGTAACCACAAACCAACTTTGAAGTACATAATCTAGCCAATCTGTACTCAGAGAGGGCTCTATCTTTAAGTTTTAGCTTTGTTTTATAAGGTTTTAAGCTAGTTATGAAAGCCTTGGGATTTTGATTGTGTTTGGTGGTGAAATTCAATAGAAGATGGGTAGAACTGAATATTTTAGGCCATTGGGCTAATGGAGTCAACAAAAGATGGCTCAACTGGATTTGGTTTTTCAACAAAGGATGGCTTCATAGGGTAAGATAGCGAAAACAAGGAGAAAATGGTAACTTGAAAGGATGGGATGGGCTCAAAAGGGAAGAAGGGAAATTAAGAATCCTTCCACGTGTTTTGAGAAGAATGAGTTTAGATGATAACCAATAAAAAGCAAATAAGGATTTTTTACTAAATGATCTAAATGATAAACTAAGAAGCAGACAATTAAGAATTCCTTGCCTATGATAGTTTAGAGGAAAACATTAAGAATAAAAACGATTGAAAACAGATTGCACTTAAGCACTTTATTAATTATACTTTTTCATTTTAATATTCAAATAGAAACATAATTGAAATATTAAACAAGGAAACAATAACACATGAGGTATAGAATACTTATTTGTCCGGTGTTTTACTCATAAATCCTATGAAAAGTCCTTTGTATTAATTCTCTATCCAGCCAGCCATGTGAGATTTTGTCCAACAACACTTTATTCCAAAGTAATCAGTTTTACATAAATGTTTAAGAATCCACCCCCAATACTCAGAATGAGGGAGTATTTATACAAAAGTTTTACAATAAACTATCTCATAACAAAGATAGATATATTCTAGGATGACTAACTATAAGTTACATGAAAGTAGATACAGATGGTCTCGAAGATAGAAGATAAAGTAAACTGATGGCTTGCTATGCTTGTTTTTGTGAATGAGCTGGAAGCAGGCCCTATGATGAGGCACCTTGCTGTCTTCTTTGTACATTAGTGCTGGTTGTTCTGCTTTTTATCTTCTTACTGACACTCTTTGACCTGTTCTAATACTCTTTACCTATTTGACCCCTGTTCATCCTCTTTTACCACCATTGACTGTAGTAAATAATGAAAATTTACTTTTTTACCAAAGATAAATTACAAAATTTCTAGTATTTTTATCCACCATTTTTCTTGTGGTATTCTGGTCCTTTGAAGTTTCCTGAGTATCTCATCAGTCTCGGTGTACTTGAAAAAAATAGGCTGAACTGGAAACAAATGCTTTAACTCATGTTCAACATAGAAAATGTTCTCTAGACTGTCATAGAGAACTTTGCCTGTAGGCAGGCCTTTGGTGCAGATGTATTAGTTGGTGAAATGGCCTGGTTATCTGCATATTGAGCCAATTTGTCAACATAATCTATATGTCCCATTAATTTATCATTAATAACTAAAGGACCAGGGAGTCTTTTGCTCTGCAAAATATCAAATTTCTCCATAAAAACATTAATTTCCTCTTGCATGTTTTGGCATCTCCTTTCCAAATTATGCATTAGAGAGCTTTTGGTCAATACCTTCTTGACTTCCAAAATAGTCCCTGTTATGTCTTCAATGCCCAGTTCTTCAAGCTGGTACTTATTCTTGCTATTCAAAAAATTTATTAGCCTGGCAGCTTCCTCAGGCATCCTTCCTAATTCTTCCTTAGTATTTTGGATTTCTTCAAGAGCTATCTTTACAAAATCAATCTGTTCAAAAATTATTTGTATTGATGGTCAAATATCATTTATTGACTGAATGATGTTGGTCAAAATAATCTTCCTAATGTCTACTAAGGGCTTGTCAAAAGTGAGGTCTTTCTCTGATGATTTCACCTATTGTGCTAACCCTTTATTTTCCCTCACTTTTTCGGCAAAATCAATTTTGGAAAGATCATATTTATGTTCTAAGGTAACAAATTGTTCTTTTACCTTTTGTAATTCTGAGACTTGGAGCTTCATCTCCTCCATTGACTTTATCAATTCATCTGTGCTTAAATCTGAAGTTCCTGCTAGTGTCGTTCCTGTACTTGTACCTGTGATTACTTCAGCTGTGGCCAAAGGGACATTAGGTGCCAGGGTTGTTGCCAGTGTTGAAGGGACTGCAGTGGAGACCACTGGTATCACATTTGGAGATTGAGAGGTCAACTCTCCCTGCTTGCTCTTGAGTGATTTTTCTAACTCTTGCTCGGTCTCGTTCAACTATTCATTAATCGGTAGGACTAAGTCCATAAGCTCTTCTTCATACTTCTTCTGAACAATTTCTGTAGTTTGTGGATGTCTTGATGGTGGTAACTTTAGCTACTTTCTCAAGGCAGCTATGTCTTCATCTTTTTTCTTTATTAAGGCTTCTATAGCCTTCACATCCTTTGGATTATGAGCCAATACAATCACTAACTCTTCCAAAGATTTAATTCTATTGTCTTTAGCCTGTGAAGAGGCTCTTTCCAGCTGTAATTGGGCAGTTGTATTATTTAAAGAATTTTCTAATCTTTGGGCTATCATGGCCTTACCAGTCAATGTTGAATATATCATTTCCCCTGTTTTCCTGTGTAACTCAATCTGATCCAAGGGATGAATATGTTTTGCCATGACCTCAAAATTTGTTTGAAGGTAATCTACTATTGTCTGAGGTTGTTGTACTTGAGGCTTGAAGAGGCTCATTTGCATTTTTCCCTCCTTGATGTCGTAGGCTGACATCAATATATTCTGAGTGATTTTTCAAACTCTTGCTCGGTCTCCTTCAACTGTTCATTAAGCTGTAGGACTAAGTCCATAAGCTCTTTTTCAGACTTCTTCTGAACAATTTCTGCAGTTTGTGGATGTCTTGATGGTGGTAACTTTAGCTTCTTTCTCAAGGCAACTATGTCTTCATCTTTTTTCTTTATTAAGGCTTCTGCAGCCTTCACATACTTTGGATTATGACCCAATCTAATCAATAACTCTTCCAAAGATTTAATTCTATTGTCTTTAGCCTGTGAAGAGGCTCTTTCCAGCTATAATTGGGCAGTTGTATTATTTAAAGAATTTTCTAATCTTTGGGGCATCATGGCCTTACCAGTCAATGTTGAATATATCATTTCCCCTGTTTGCCTGTGTAACTCAATTTGATCCAAGGGATGAATATGTTTTGCCATAACCTCAAAATTTGTTTGAAGGTAATCTACTATTGTCTGAGGTTGTTGTACTTGAGGCTTGAAGAGGCTCATTTGCATTTTTCCCTCCTTGATGTCGTAGGCTAACATCAACCTATTTTGATTGGTGGGAGCCATTTTTAAATATTGATTATAGACCTGGATCCTTAATGGCTCATTCTTAGCTTTTATTTCCTTGAAGTTTTTTTAAAATCCAGGTTCTCATTTCCTGGAGGCTTAAAGGATGATACTTCAACAATCTTTTGTCTCTACAGCTCTTGTCTCTGTGAGCTAGAAGGTGTCCCACCTACTGGGAAAGTCCGGTGACTGTCTACGCCTTCTTTTCTTTGGCTATTTGTGGTTTCTTCAAAAAATTCTTCTTCTAAATGAGGATTTAGCCTGTGCCTTTTAGCACCAAGCTGGTCTGATGGACCACTAGCAGGGGTAGCTACTTCCTTGTCTCTCTTTTTATTCTTTTCCTCATTCAGAGGAGTCTGCAAAATTGTGGGCTCTTCTACATTAACTTGAGTTGGGTGAGCTTGTGTTTGAGCCTGCTCTTGAGAAGTTTCAGGCTGTTTAGAAATGACTGATTGTTTTGTTGCTTGGGTGCTAGTCTCTAGCTTCTTTCTCTTGGATTTCCCTACAAGTGGTGTACTGGTATCCTATGAGTGCCTCTGAGAGATTTCAGCTATAGAGGCACTGATACCTGATGCTGACCTTTGGGAAGTTTCAAACTGTACCTGTCCAAAAGAATCGAGGTTAAGTGTTTTTTCAAGGTCCTTCATTACATTTTCTATATTGACCTGCTCAATGTCAGTTTTTGCTAGGGTAAATTCCCTCCATTCATCCATATTAGCAAATTGTTCAATCTCTAGAATTCTGTGATGTATGTATGGTGATAATCTATTTTTCATCCTTCTATCACAAATGAAACTATGGGGATCATAAGGAATCCAACTAAAACTTTTGTATAGTTTCAGATGATCTTCTAGGATTTGCTCTGCTTCTTTCTATGCTTCTCTAGTGTTGCAGATGAAAGAGCCTAATTGATTCTTGATTCTACGTTGCGCCTTTTTTTTGGCTTTGTAAAAATGAACCAAATCTAAATTCATCATTTGTCTGTAATATTCCAATGCAAACACAGTCTCATTGGAACATATCTGGGCAGCTTGAATGGGGAAAGCTTGCACCCATATACTCTAATTTATGTATGGTTCTGCTATAAATACGAGTCACCCACTCTGTATTGTTTGGAGAGCTAAAGGATCCTCTTAATGTCATCACTGATTCTGGGAGGTGGAATCCCTATCAGCAAGGTGGTTACTGGGTGGACAAACTGATCAATGAACTCATTATATGAATAAGGGTTGTCAAAAGATTTATGGAAGGTGGAAGTCCAAAAGATGACAGACCTTGGATTACCCTTAGTATCAAGTTTCATGATAGAAAATGAGAATTTTTCTGATTGGTAGTGGAGGATGAGGTGATATATAAAGGTGGAAAACTTGAAGACACCTTCATTCTTCAGTCTCATGAACTAGTCATGAATTTTGTCAGCAATGAATGAGGCATAATCATACTTGATAGTAGGGGGCTGTTCAGGAGTAAAGATAGAAAACAACACTAGGGTCAGTTCATCTACATACTCACTAGTGATGAATTCCATGATTGCAGATATCATATGGACTATGATTTTACCCATATATGGGAAGAAAACTTGCAAATAAAGAGGTGGATCCTTTGTTTGATATTGTTTTAATATGAAGGTCTGGAAAAGGCGATCAAGTTCAAATTGGGACATTTTGGTTGATTTCTCAGGTAAATGTCCAATGGAAATGGGGGTGAGGGCCTAGCTAGAGTGAAATTGCAACATCTTATTGATTGATTCAGCAGTTATTGGGAAAAGGATTGTTTGGTTGGGAGATATGACTACTCTGCAGTTGGGGTCATAATTGGCATGGAATTGATGGATTGTGTTAGGGAAAACATGAATAGAGGGGAGAAAATATATCGGGAGATTGGATTCCCATAGTCATATGGCATCATAGCCATTCAAGTAGTTATCTCTACATTGGCAAAAGACTTTGAGGTTATTTTTATCATTGGTTAAGTCTTTTATTTGGAAGTCCTTACCTGTGAGAGGCAGATAGTCTAAATCTTGATGAGGAGCGTTAATGGGTGCAACGTTCAAAGCTACTGGGGTTCCATTTCTGGTTCTTTTGGATTCAGAAAGGAAACTGAGGTTTTAGTTGCAAAAATGGGCAAAATAGAGGGTCTGGAGAACCTGAATGACGAAAATAATAACTGAACTATGGTGACTTTGGGCTCTTTTAGTCAATTTACAGTGGAAAAGAAGTATTTGCAGGGTTTTTTGTTGGGAATTTGATAAATTCCTGCTTTTAGGGGATGAGCGATGAAAGACAGGTACTGGGTGTGGCTGGAGGGTTCTGGGCGATGTCGACTGCAAGGTTTGGAGCAAGTTGGCGACTGAAAACTCGAGCTAGTTGACCTCGACATTCGTTTGCATGGGCGTACAGGTTTACAGAATAAAACAATGAAAATGACTTGTTTTGTTTTATGTACAAAATCAAGAGTTGGCGGGTTTTGGGATTTGGACAGGTGACGATAGTAGGGAATGACATGATGTTTTTCCATTTTGTCGGAAGGCGGTAAGTGGTTTATATCGCACCACTTATGGGGAAGGACAATATTTAGCCTTGGGCCAGCAATTCCATAGAATGGTTGACGCATGGCAAGGGCACTGTAGATGAAACCACTTTGTGATCGTACATTAACGTGCAGACACAAAGGGCCATGCGATATACATAATAGCCATCAGATCTCGGGGGTTTGATCGGACAACTGTCGGGGGATACCAAGTGACGGGGGTTTAACAAACGAAGGCCCTTTTGTGTGGCGGGTGTTAGGGCTATTAATTAGTTACGGATTAACTAAGTAATCCCTATTTACAACAGATTATGGTTATATTTTAACCAGGGGTGGGACATATAATATTTCAGGATTATTAACATAGTTACAATAATACGGGAATGGGTAGACTTTATAAGGGATTTATACATTAATACCAATTAGTAGTTAATATGACATAATGAACGGAAAAGCGCTAAGTATAAAAACATTTGATGTGTGTATTCAAACTTAGGCTTAAAGTGGAAAAAAGTTTTTATAGAAACATTGTAATTTTCCTAAGTAAAGTAGAATTTTACTTAAGAAAAACTTATCAAAATGATTTATGAATGGGTATGATGATTTAATGAATGGTTTTAAGTATTTATGCTTTATAAATTATTGGGTTGAGGGTCTGGTCCCTCCAGAAGTCAGAGAAATGCTATGAGCCCTTTTAATTTAATAAATACTTTAGTACTTAGGGGAAATTAGTAAAAATTTAGGGAAAATGAGCAAGGGAGTTAATTATTCTGACTTTGCTTGATTGATATATATATATATTTTTTATGTACTGCATGCCTTTGCCTTATGATGAAAATAAAAGATTTGCACATTTGAACATCATCATTCACCACATGTTATTCTGCAACCATCAACTACCTACCCTACCTACTTTAACATATCATTTTTACTTCTTTATTAGGGTGCATTTAAACTGGCAAACTCTTATCAAACTTTTCTTTTCTTTTACATGGAAATGCCTATCTAAGTCTACACTTATTACATCCAAGGGCTCAGATTAAACTGTTGAGCTCCTTTTATTCACTCTACCTATCTACTTATCTGCCAAGATTAAACTGTTTGGTCAGATCTTTATTTTCTATTTCTACAACATGAAATTGAAAAATGAAGTAGCTAAGTTTAAACTATTTGATTATTCACAAATTGTGGCATAAGTGATAAAATGCACACAATGGTTTATTTTATAACAATAAAAAGTAGTGGCATTTAGACTTGCACACTTTCCTGGTCTTTTCTTTTTGTTCAGGTTTATTTTCTTTTCTTTTTTGACCTTTCTTTATTATTTTTACCCTTTGATTTTTCTTTTAGGGCATACCCTCTTTACATTTTTAAATTTTTTGATTTTTTGAAAATATGGAAAAGCTTTGCAACAAGGAACGAACATATTACATAGCTCATCAAATCAATCATGATATATGACACCTATTGGTATAGGGGCATAACAAAATCACTACAAATAATTAATATTATGTACAATATTTCTCATGTTTCATAATGCATTTCCATCTTAAACCACAGATGCAATGGTGAAAATGAATATACAATATTCACCCCATAGTAGCGTATTCAATGCTATAATAGTTTAGATCCATCTTAACCCCAAATCTATCAAGCACCGAGAGGGATCAAATCTCTCAAGGTGCAAACCTTTTTTTGAGTGAAAAACTTGAGGAAAGGTTTGCACCTCGAGATATTTGATCCCTTTCGATGCTTGATAGATCCTAGGTTAAGATGGATCTAAGTTGGTTTCTGTCATGCATGACCAAGGAAAATATGTGGAATATCTAAGTCTTATGATCATTTTAAATATGTTAAATATGTCTAAGATTAATCTGGTCATTTTAATTTTAAATTTGTCTAATTACCTCAATTTTTTGAGATGATAAAGACTATCAATAACTTGAATGATGAATATTTATGAAATAAAATTTTTGAATACAAAGTCACAATGTAACAATATTGAATGATAGAAAAGGTGAATAGTAAGAATGCATTCAATTACAAATAGTATTCATTGTGATGAATCTCAAACCATTTTATTCTACTATCCTTATTACCACACCTGTTAGTTTTTCTCTATTTCCATATCGATCATACAAAAAGGTAGGTTGAAATTGTAGTAGTCAATGTCATACTTTGTCTCTCTTTATCTCCAATATAAATAGTAGCTTTCTCCAAAGTAAATCATTGCAACATATGGAGTGCTAAACCGTGAGTAAGTTTCAATGGTAGTTATTTTCTATTACCTCATTTGAATGAAAAGTGACTAACAATGTTGAATGATGGAAAATGTGAATAATAAGAATGTAGTCAATTACAAATACTTGTTAGTTTCAAGAAGCAAACATTTCAATTAAGTGAACATTTTATTTGAGATGAAAATTCAAGTATTTTATTTATGGTTGAATTAATGTAACATAGAAATCAATGCATGTCTTTGATAATTTTTTTGTGCTTACACTAAAATCAATGCACAGTGTTAATATAATTACTTTTAAATTAATGTACACCATACATCTAGTTACATCAAATCAAAAATCAACATCTTCACTGAAATCAATGCATCTAATGCAAACAATCAAATAGGACGAGAAATCAACATCTACACAGAAATTAATGCATTTAATGCAAGAAGTCAAATAAGATTAGAAATCAACATCTACACTGAAATCAATGCAACGAGTGCTAGCAATCAAACATGATTAGGAATCAACATATAAACTGCAATCATTGCATCTAATGAAAGAAATCAAATAATATTAAAATTTAACATCTTTTCTAAAGTCAATGCATTTAATGTAAGGAATCGAATAGAATTAGAAATCAACTTCTACACTAAAACAAATGCATCTAGTGCAAGAAATCAAATATAATTAGAAATCAACGTCTACATAAAAATTAATGCATCTAGTGCAAGAAATCAAATAGGATTAGAAATTAGCATCTACACTGAAATTGTTGCTTTTAGTTCATGAAATCTTCTTCCCTCTCTCTCCCTCCTCCATATATATCTATATCTCCCTCCACCTCTCCTTTTATGTCTCTCTATCTCACCCCCCCAAACACACATGCACACTCTCTCTCTTCAAATCTATTTATCTCTCTCTCCCTCCCTCTCTCTATATCTCTCTTCTTCCCTCTCTCCCACTTCCATCTATATCTCTATCTCCCTCTGTCTCTCCTTCTTTGTATCTCTATATCAACCTGAAAGAATAGACATTGTTTATCCATATCTACATATATCTCCCTCCCTCTCCCTCTCCCTCCCTCTCTCTCTTCCCTTTCTCTCCCTTTGTCTCCCCTTCTATCTCCCTTCCCTCCTACTCTCCTTCTCTCTCTCAAGTTCTCTCTCTCTTCCTTCATATATATCCCTTTCTCTCCCACCTCTCTCTCTTTCTCTCCATCCTCCAACTTTGTCACTATCTCCCAACCTCTCTCATTCTCTCTCCTCTTTGTAATTAGTTCATGTAATGCAAGAAATCAAATAGAATTATAAATCAACATCTATATTGAAATCAATGCATCTAGTGCAAGAAATCAAATATAATTGGAAATGAAAATATACACATAAATCAATGCATCTAGTGCAATAAGTTAAGTAGGATTAGAAATCAACATCTAGACTAAAATAGATGCATCTAGTGCAAGCAATGTTCTTCCCATTCTCTCCCCCATCCATCTATATCTATATCTCCCTCCATTTATTCTTTTTTGGATCTCTATATCAACCCCCCAAACACACACGCTCTCTCTCTTCATATCTTTCTATCTCTTCCTCCCTCCCTCTATCTCTCTCTTCTTCCCTCTCTCCCCATTCCATCTATATCTATATTTGAATTTATCTCTCCTTCTTTTGTCTCTCTATATCACCCCATAAACATACACAATGTTTCTCCATGTTTATCTATATCTACCTCCCTCTCCCTCTCCGTCTCTCTCTCTATCTTCCCCTTCTCTTCCTTTGTCTCCCTTCCTATCTCTCTTCCCTCCTAATCTCATTCTCTCTCTCAAGTCCTCTCTCTATTCCTTCATTTCTCTCCCTCTCTCGCCCACCTCTCTGTCTATCTTTCTGTCTGTCTGTCTCTCTCTCTTTTTCCTCAAACTCTATCATTATATCCTTGCCTCTTCCAATCTCTCTCTTTCTACCTGAAATTGGTTCATATAATGCAATGAATCAAATAAAATTAGGAATCAACATCTACACTGAAATCAATGCATCTAGCGCAAGCAATATTCTTCCCTTTCTCCCCCCCTCCATATATATAATATATACATCTATCCTTATTTTGTATCTCTATCTATTACAGATCCATTTGGGCACATCAACCCTAGTTTACGAATCGATACTATTAGGACCCATCAAACCCTAGTACAAGTTGTTACAATCCCCAAAGAAGTTAGTCACCAGAATGCCTCACTTCCCAAGAAGTTCCATCACTGAAAACATCCAAAAACTACCTCTAAGAAGATCAGCGCAGGTAGGCCTTCATTAGGGTGTGCTACAATGCAAACCATACATTGTCAGGGTGCTATGTAGCGCACTTGGTCCATCTTTGGCCTATGCTGAGTGAATTTGAGCAAAGTTCTGTGAGGGTTTAAAGATTCCTTATCCATTGGAAGCCTCCAGAAGTTTCTCAAATGCCACCTACACCTTTGACCTCTCTTTTGGATGAGAAAGGGAATTAGGAAACGTTAATCCCCTATCCCTTCTTCTATGGAACTGATTTCTAAATTTAGAAAGGCATTCATCATCACCATTGATGGCCTAACCTCCTTCACTCACCTATAAATTGATCACTCATCTAAGAGATCAGGGGTTGAAAATATTGAGTTGTAAGGAGATGCTGGTGATATGAGATTAGAATTGAGTGCAAGTATTGTTATAGTATTGGAGTGTCTTGCTTTTCATGAGGTGATGAAGGATTAAATTGCAAGGATGACACTGGATTGAGCTCATATGGGTTGTAATCTTTCCTCTTATCAATAAAGTTTTCAAGACTTTTTCCTTATGCTTGTGTTATATGTTAATGCATTAATATGTATATCATGTTTTCGATTACATGTTATTTATAAGCAATAGATCATTATGCTTTGATTGGTTTTTGTTTTTGTGATTGTGCAGGTACTTTCCAAGCGACTTAAGTATGGAAAGGAGTAGCAAGATCGGTCAAGGGAGACAAGGAGCTAACGAAAACTGCAAGTAGGTTTCTCTTCTCTCTTGTTTTATCTGTTGATTCTGAAAAGGTTAAGATCATTACTTTGTTTGTTGTTTTTAGATCCGCTACTAGATCTATAGGGTTAGGCATTTGTCCAAGAACACTAAATATTCCCGAAACAAATTTTCGACTCCACTGGGGAGATAGATTATCCATCGTAGTAGCTTATCAACCTCTTAAGATATTTCTACATACTATACTTATGATCGTTCATTGAATTTCAATATTCTTTCATTGAAAATTGAGTCGAAACTATGTCAAAATTGCCTTCAGAATTGCTCACTGTCATCAGCGCACTGTCTCTAACTGTTTCCTACGCTGCAGTGCACTTCTTACATAGGTACATAGAGCTTCAGTGCATTGTCTCTAACTACAGCCTACACTAATCCCTTGAGGGTCAGTTTCCCATCTAGGAACTGAAAGTTTTGCCAATTTTGTCCTCTTTGAATGAGTTGTTGAATGTCAATGATGCTTTGCCTCTGAAATTAGTTTTCATCTCCTTAATTTGGCCCTACTTAGACTGGATTGTTTGATTTTTTTATGTATTTGATTTATCATTTGCAATCCACTGTCAAAAGGTAGTTTTGATCGATTGTTTTGTCGATAGAAAAATGTCATAAAATCGCCATTGTCTTTGAAAACTGAAGTGTCGTGGAGTCTTCCTTCATAAATAATCAATTGATCTATTTGTGCATTTGATTTGTATTTTCATTTAAAGTGTCGAAAATATTCATTTCTCTAAAAATCGAAAGTTTCGGTCTTCCTTTCCCTTTTAAAAGAAATTGTCACAAATCGTCATTTTTTATGAAAAGAGTTCTGAATCGTTTGTGCATTAGTTTTTCTTATTACATCACTCCCATTAAGAGAAACTGAAAATAAATACATGCAATTTGCATTTTAGAGCTTGAGTTTGTGTGTTCAAAAGGAATGGTTTAGGGAATTGCATTAGTTTGTGCTATTTATTTCTTTTTCAAAAAGTACTTGTTTGCTCTATCCCTCATAGCTATGATTTTCATTGTTAAAATTAAATAGAAAGAGTGCTTCTCATTCTAGTTGCAATCTTAGGAATTTCATAATACATCACATGGTGAACTTAAAAGGAAAATTTATAATCAAGATCAACTTAAAATGAACATCAATTTATCTAAAAATGCATTGGAACTTAACGAAAAACATCTAGAGGTCTAGGCTAGAGACGTGTTTCGGTGTCTTTAAACCTAGTGGCTATCGTTTTCACTAAAGGTTGGGTGATTCCTCCTCTCTGATTCGATAAGTGCTAGTACGAACTTGTGCTCCTGTATCGTCTAGTATATGTTGGGAGACTCTAATAGGTTGAAATCCTTTATCCCTAGGAAGCCGAGTCTGTCGCCTTCCGATCGAAACACACTGAACACAACATTCAGGAAGATTGACTGTCGTACGTAAAGTCCTTGGTCATCTCTCTTTCATTTATCACCAAGGTATATATTGCAGTTTTGCGATTTTTCTGGTAAACCCTCTTGTCTAGAATCTCTAGAGCAGTCACTTTTGTTCCTATTTGGCTCTTTAAAAGCAAAAGGATCATCTGAGCACTTGTCCTTTCAGGATCATTAAAAAATGAAGGCGACTAGAGTCATCTTTTATTTTTTCTCTACTCTTTAAAAATGAAAAAGAAAAGTTGTGTTCGAGTGTCGTAAAAATTAATTGACCATGAATAACATCCTCATTCCTTTGTTTACTTTAAGTTGATAAAGTTAATCAACAATCGTGGAGGAAAATCAACCCAAACCTCGTTGTTTGCAGAGAACAACACTGCCTTTGCCTCCCAAAACAACACCAATTCGGACAAAGTAGTCTCGTTTAACTGAGTCTAGTAAATCAAGAACTCCTAGTTCTTCATTTGGGTTACCTGAAATATTTGTTTCAGTAGCTATAGAGACTCCAATTACTCCAACTATTTCTGGTACATCCGTTCCTAAAGAAGAAGTTTCACATTTACCTAAGGACACTAGCATTGATCCTAGTGTAATAGTAACTGAAGTTGTCCAACAACAAGTTGATACTCAACTTGAAATTGTTCAACAAGAAAGTGATTCTGAACTTGAAACAGCTCAACCAGGAGTTGGTCTAGAATCTATCCCAGTTCAAATAGAAGTTACCTCTGAACCTGAAGTTGTTCAGGAACCTCCCTTTGAAACTGTTGTTCATTTACCTGAATATCTGGACATCAAATTTCAACATTTAGAAGTTGTTACCCCTCAGACATTAGTTACTGTTGAAACTACACTTTCATCAACACCAAAAATATTTTATGAACTTGATGGTCAAGTTCTTCCACCATATTTGATTGCCATAGAGGAGGAATTAGTAGAAGATTCCACACCTGGAACCCCGTTTCACTTTGGAACTAGGCTTAGTCTTTATCCTACTACTCCTGACTACATTGCTTCATCTGATCCTGCTTCCTTTGAAGTACCCATTGAATCTTTAGGACAATTTTTGGGTTAGTTAACTATGGCTTAACAACCGTTAACATCCAATATTGTATCATTTGATGCAGCTGCAATAAAATCTTCTATTGTAACTCCTTCGATGTTTTCTACCACACCTAAGTTGCACCTATATGGTGAATCGTCTATCCCGATTGGTTACCAATCATTGTCAGGAACCCACTCAGGGGCTACTTCTGCACCATGGTCATCACCCATGTCCTCATCCGGAATTTTATTTGGTTCTTCTCTAATGGGAACCCAATATTTTAATCCTACACATCAATATCATATCGAGAAATCTAGTCAACAAAGACCTATATATCCATTAAATACTGGATTGCCATTGTATGGAGAGAAATATGCTTATTCATCGTATCCTCCTTATTCAAGAGGACAACCATATGGTAATTTCCCACAATATTCAAGTCAACATGGAATTAGAGTTTGTCAATGGCAACCAACAATGCCAACTCAACCTAGGCTTGTGTATCCTACACAACCAATGCAAGCTATGTCAAATATTCCTACTACACCTGTTGTTACTATTGTGCCACAGTCACAAGCTGAAACTGTTGTATCTCAACTGGTACAAAATGATCCTTCTTCCTTGCAACCACAAGTTTCAAGTCAAGAGGTTCAAGTTTCTCAAGTTGTTATACAACAACCACTTGTTTCTGGAGCTCAGAAACAACCTCAAGTTAGTATACCTTTATTTGGATTGACCCAGGCTTACACTA
Organism: Pinus taeda; assembly: GCA_000404065.3. Lineage (NCBI taxonomy): Eukaryota > Viridiplantae > Streptophyta > Pinopsida > Pinales > Pinaceae > Pinus > Pinus taeda. The sequence goes on from APFE031221549.1 coordinate 35,671, forward strand.
GTATAGTTGATTCACAACTTGGTCAACTTTTCATTTTTCGGCAACAACAGTTGTCTCAACAACTGTGGTTGCCACAATTCCAACAACCCAAATTCCAACAGTTCCAACCTCAGTTTGGACTTGGTTCACAAGCTCAACCTGGTTTTGGTCAATATCAAGCTTACCAAGATCCTGGGAAACAAGGCTTTACAGGTTAGGGACAACCACAAATTGGGTATGGTTATCAACAACCACCTTATACTAGTTTTTTTCAACAACCATACCAAGGTTACAAAAATGCAGATGCCCTATGCTAGTATGCAAAGACCTATTACACAGAAAATTCCATCATATCCTGGGTATGCTCAACCTGACTTGAATCAATAGTTTCCATTTGTAGAAACTTTAGAATTACCAGATTTAAACCGACTCACTAATGATCCAATTGCATATGCACCTTGGTGGCCGGTAATTCTGCATAAGTTACCATCTGATATTCCGAAGTTTAACGGAAATCCTAGAGAAGACCCATTGAATCATGTTATGACCTTTCAATTATGGTGTTCATCCAACACTTTGAATGATGATTCGATCAAACTTCATCTTATTGAACTAAGGGGCAAGCAGTAATTGTTGATGAGAGGTAGTTAACGGACTCCTCGATTGCAACATTTTACTAGGAATGCCTTGGGTATATGCTATGGTTGTTGTCATTTCCACGTGCTTTCGTACACTTGCATTCTCTTTCAAGGGTGGAATCACAATCATTGATCAGTGAGCCTTATTTGCCAATAGTTCACAGGCTATATGAAGCATTCCATTGATACATGGAAACCCACTGTCACTTCAAAGTGTCGGAGTAGGTCTCCTTAAAAATCCTTCTTTAATGGGAACTTTTACCCTCCCATCACCATTTGGTTTCGCAGAAGTGGCAAGAGTGGAGACTTGCAACATGATTTCTTCGACATCATCTGATTTTACGAAGATTTCCAACAACTTTGAAATTGATAGTCATAGTGAGGGGTTGTCGTTCAGCCCCATTGAATCATCATAGCAATCAATTTTATGGGCTTGTGTGGCAAACCTTAATCCACACTCAACAATTATATGGGTAGATAGTTCGTTAGAATATGGTACCTCTCCAGATCCTTTTTCACGTATACATTCTATTGATGAAGGAATCATCAAATCAATTATGATAGGAGAGATGCCATGGGAGGATTATCATCATCATTCCCACCTTCGAGATGACAATGAAGATTATTCAGATGAACTAAATCACCCATTGATCATTGATTTCTTGTCAAATTCTGTAGATTTTGAGCGTAATTTGTCCAACATAGAAGAAATGATTTCTATAAACATTTCAACCAAGCCTAACATTGTAGAAAACATTCTTGTTGGAAAATCTTGTTCTCCATTGGAACTTGATACTTACTATGCTCTTTTTTGCGAATTTCGAGATATCTTCACATGGTCTTACGAGGAGATGTTGGGCATTGAATCAAGCATTGTTGAACATGAGATTAAAATGTGCCCTGATGTCAAACCAGTATGACTTGTTCATCGTAAGAAAGCCACTGCCATTAAAGAATAGGCTGGAAAAAGTTTGCGTGCTGGCTTCATTTTCCCTGTACCTCTTACTGATTAGATATCTAATATTGTTCCAGTGATGAAAAAACAAGGGACAATTTGAGTGTGCGTCGATTATAGGGATGTAAACCATGCATGTCCAAAGGACAATTATCCTACACCTTTTATCGACCAGATTATTGACGAATGTGCCAGATGTGAAATATTTTCATTCATGGATGGATTTTCTTGCTATAATCAAATCAATATCCGCCCATAGAACCAATCAAAAACTGCTTTTATATGTCTGTGGGGCACATTTGCTTATCGAAAGATGCCTTTTGGTTTGAAGAATGCAGGGGATACATTTCAGAGGGTGATTAATTATGCCTTCCATGACATCAAACACATTGTTCAACCTTATCTTGATAATTTGCATGCTCATTTGCGATAACGAACTGATCACCTACAACATTTGAGAGCAATATTCTTACGATGTCGACACTACAAGATAAGACTCAATCCACACAAATGTGTGTTTTGTGTTGGCTCTGGTCGATTTCTTGGATTTGTAGTTTCAAAAGATGGAATTCGAATCGATCCCATTAAGGTTCAGGAAATCCTTGACTTTCCTCCACCTTTAAACTTGTTACAGATACAGAGACTTCAAGGGAAGGCAAAATTTCTGAGGAGGTTCATTCTAAACTATGTTGAATTAGCTAAAGGTTATACACGTCTATTGAAGAAAGGGGTACCCTTCCATTAGGACCAAGTTGCGCAAGCTTCTTTTGATGTTGTCAAAGATTCTCTAATTAGAGCATCATTAATGTATGCCCCAAACTATCAAAAAGACTTTTGCCTATATCTCGCCATTGCAGATACAACCATTGGTATGGTTTTAGTTCAAGAAGAAAGTGGAACTGAACATCCTATTTATTATTTGAGTCGTAATCTCAACGATATAGAAAGTAAGTATTCCTATGTCAAAAAGTTAGCCTTGGCAACCGTTCAAGTTTTGCAGAGATTTCATCATTACATCCTCCTTCGCAAAACTACCATTGTATCATATTGCAACCCTATGACATACATCTTGTCACGTCAATTTCTGGGGGAAAATATTCTAAATGGATAGTTATTTTGCAGGAGTTTTATTTGGAATTTATCAAATCTAAATCAAAGAAATCTCTTGTCTTTGTCGAGTTACTTTGCGATCTTCCCTCATCCTACAATGATTTAACATCCGAAGCATCAATCTTGGATGAGTCTCTGTTTCTGATCTCGTCAAGTGATCCATGGTATGGAGATATATTGGTCTATCTCTAGACCCAAGCTTTTCAGCCTAATACCTCTCGCTCTGAACAACGATGTACTCGATACCAACCCATTATCTGCCCATTGGTGATACACTTATTCATCGTGGTGTCGATACGATCTTACGTAGGTGCCTTACTCATGAGGAGGCCAAAAAAGCTTTGAATGAGTGTCATTCAGGTGCTTATGGGGGGCATTTATCTGGTTACACAACTGCACAGAAAATTCTACGAGCTGGTTACTTCTGGCCAACAATATTCAAAGATTGCATTCTTGTTGTCAGAAGTTGCCATGCTTGCCAAATTCTTGACCATAAAACCAGATTACCACCTGCACCACTGCATCCAGTTGTTGTTGTTGGCATATTCATGAAATGGGGCATTGACTTTATGACATGTAACCCCACCTCGGCCGAGGGGCATGGGTATATTATAGTTTTTGTTGACTATTTTATCGAATGGGCCAAGGCGATGCCAACATTGAACAACAGTGGCGAAATGATTGCTCTGCCTTTTTTCAACCATGTGGTTGCCAGGTTTGGTGTACCACAAGCTATAGTTACAGATCATGGGTCACATTTTTGCAATCACATGATGGTTGAATTAATTGCCAAATTAGGACTATCACATGACAGTTCTACTCCATACTACCTGCAAGCTAATGGACAAGTTGAGGCTATCAACAAAGTCCTTAAGCGCATGTTGCAAAAAATGATTGGAGTTCATTAAAGGAATTGGCATTTAATGTTGTACTCAACTTTGTGGGCATGTCAAACCTTGGTGAGAAATGCGACAGGATTTATGCCTTTTCAGTTGGTGTATGGTTTGGAAGCAGCCTTACCAATCCAATGTGAAATCTCATCTCTCAAACTCGCGATTGACCTGCTACTTGACACTTCTGAAGCAGAAGCACGGTTCTTGGAGTTAATCCATTTGGATGAAACCCATCGTGATGCCGTAGTGGCTAACGAGGCACATAAGAAATGCATCAAGGCACAATATGATAGAAATGTTAAGCCTCGTGTCTTCTCAAAAGGTGACTTGGTCTTGCTTTACGATTAGGATTCTGATAAACTTGGAGCAGGAAAATTTGGACCACTATGGATGGGCCCTTACATTGTTAAACATGTGTTGATAAAAGGTGCCTATGAGTTAGTGGATTATGATGGGATTCCATTGTCGCAACCCTGAAATGCATTGTACCTTAAACGTTACTATGCTTAGTTGAGTGTAGTAAAACTCACTGTATATATGCTTTTATTGCATTTGTGCGTGTGTTTCTTTTAGATTTTTTATTTGGTTAGGCAATCCACTTCGCATTTGTTGCAGATGTTGAACTTTTCGAAACCATTTGTTGGGTATATCGATGGAGCTAGTCGTAGTACGCAGAATTTATCTTCTGCAGCGTCGGCCATTTTCGCTCCAAGTAGCGAGTTAGTGAGTTTTAGAGGGATATGTATTGGACGATTGACAAACAATATCATTGAGTATAGCATGTTTATTGAGCTCCTCTCTGATGCCACTTCACTTGGCATACACCAAATCATCATTAGGCTAGGCTCACAACTTGTCATAATATAGCTTACTGGCATGTATTCCGTACGAAACCTAGAAATTCATCGCATGTTCCTTAGAGTTCATATTTTGCAAAGGTATTTTGAGTTTATTCAATATCAACATATTTCCACAAATCTAAACACATTAACTGACTCTCTAGTGAATTATGTGTTAAATAGACATTTGCGACATATGTAAAGTAAACATTTTCAATTCACATCATCATTTGAATAGGATTGCATCACTCAACCATAATAAAACTCTAAAAGTCAAATAAATATTTGTATATAAGTTTTTACAAATAGTTTATGCCCAAGACAAAAATCAGTCATCTGACCCAAACAACTCAAAAATGTATGCATAAGATATCCAAGTAAACTAGTGCTGCTCATGATAACAGGTCACAGCCTGTGCTATCATGCGTAGGAGTCTCATCCAACGAATCGACACACCAATGGTATGGCGCTGCAATCACATAGGAAACTCCTCGATCTGGACATCTAGAATACCCAGGGTTAAACCCTCTATGTGATCTTGCATCTCGGGCAATGTCTCTGCTAAATCCAAGTCCCAGAGTACTGCTCTCCCAACAGCTCCCTGTACTGGCGCACCTACCTCCTATTGGTGTCCCACAGGTCGAACAGATCCAACATCTACATACACATAAAAAATGTGTGTTTAGTCTTGGCAACAATAAAAAAAACACAAAAAATTAGAAACTTTAAAAACAAAAAACACTTTGGTCAAAACAATTTACTAATAGCACTCCATTGCGCTCCAATCGGCAATACCACATCTGGATTACCACGGAAATCCATCCTTGAATATGGATATTCTATGAAGGTCATGTCCTGTCAGTCGAACCACTCAAAGAAAGCAGAGGAAAATGAGATCAATGATTAGCCAGCATGCCTAGCCATAAGATCTACCCACCTTTGCATCTGTGGGTCTCTAGGTCTAGGTACCCCTAGTGAGATGTGTTGTGGCTGCATGAGTGGGATTCTCTCCAAGGAAAAAGAAACCAAGATAGACCCATAACCAAAATTTTTTGTCTTCCCATTCTTTACCTTGGTCGGTTGTTCTTTCATCAATGAAAAAACTGCCTCACACCAGTTAAACACATTTGGCTCTAAACATTCTAAAGCATATTGCATATATGACCTGTTTGCCAAGTGTAAAGTTGTGCTGCCAGCCAGTTTGGTGAGGATAAAAAGGATTGTTCTCAATGGTAAATCATCAATATCCCTGATATTGATCTTTCCGTCTCTGGTAGGTTGAACTCCTTCCCGGCAGAACTGTCGTATATAATATCTCACTGATTCACCTTCTCTGGTAAATCCTGATATTGAGATGGGGGCACCTCGCCTCAACAGTCCCATCATAAAGTAAATATCCTCGATGGTAAAGGGGATCACTTTTCCCCTAATGTGAAAAACTTGATTGGTAAGATCCCATGAATGAATAAGGTACTGAAGAAATTCAATTTGTTGTCGCATGTTGGATAACCGAAAATACTTCAGTAACCTACAATTTCTTATGGCATTAATTGTTTCCTGATCATTTAGGGAAATCATGTCTTGTTCTTCATGCTGTCGTTCTCTCCATATAATGACCATTTTGATCCGATGAATGTCTAAAATGAAACCATTAGACAAATTAGGATCCAATTTTTGCAAAAAACAGTTGAAAATTTGGGAGAAAACAACTGTCAAAATTTGGTTTTTGCGCCCATCGCACCCCTCCATTAGAGAAAGTGAACTGCAATGCATAATGCCTTCTAGATCTATGCAATGAAGCACACCTTTTGATATTGAAAGGGTGCGTTGATCTAGAGAGTGCAAAATGAAACCCAACGGGCCTAAAAAACCAAAACATTTTGCTCAAAACTGAAAATAAATGGAATAAAATGGAAGAGAACAGGGATAGTTCCTACCTGGTCCTGACGACACAAGAAACAATCCATAGAATCCTCTACAATCAACTACGGAAATTTGAGGTAAAAACTACTCCAGAGAACCAAAATCAAAGGGTAAAAGTAAAATGGTGAAAATGAATAATAAAACTTGTTTTTATGTTTATTACTTGCACGTTAATCAAGTAAACTTGGTTTTTATTCATTCTATCCATGAACATGTATTTTTAATCCTCTTTGATGGAGTTTTGAGCAGGTTTAATAACTAAAAGCAGAATTTGACGTGCTTAAGCGTAAATTGAACATATTTGACCATAAAGAAAACTTTTGTTTCTTTTTTGAGCTTTGTTAAAAATGAAAAGAAACCCCCATAGAGTCCTCTTTAAACTCTTTTTAGACTCTCTAAAAATGACAAGATTGTCGAGCGCTTGTCTATTCCAGCTCATTAAAGGATTGGAAATGACATCTCTCTTATATTATTTTACGTTTTTTCGGACTTGAGAGATTATTTTATGAAAAATAAATTATGGAATTTCCTTTTGGTCCCTTTTCAAACTCTCTAAACATGAAAAGGACTCAGTTGTCTTTGTCGTTAAACTCATTAAAAACATCAAATAACGACAAACTTGTCCATCTAGACAAGACCGAGTTTCACCTTCGCTAGACTCGTTAAAGCATCAAATAGTGATGGGTTCACTCGAAGGGTGAATTATACAACAAGTATATGTTATCCTCCTCAAGCTTGATAAAAAATAAAGAGGTACTGGTCAACAATGAATGGGGAAAAAGGGAAAAAGTCGAGAAAACTTTATGGTAGCTAGTCGCTCTTGAACATGACACTTACACCTCATCACCATGACTATGTGGATTGGGTCATTCAGCTTGATGGTTATCACACCATTGGTCTATCATACCATCGATTACTTTGTTTTGGGTCAACGCTACCAATTCATCTCAGTGTCGTTGATATGTTCAAGAGAAGTCATTTAGTTCAAACTTCATCCTTTTCAATACCGTAAACCTTCATTTTCATGGCCGCCATTCTTGAACCTTGTGTCGTCAGTCGATTCTCATATTCAAAATCATTTACCTCGTTTCGTGTCAGAGATGTGGGACTCACCAAGGCCCTCTTGGGACGAGTTGCTTCTTGTCGATATCAACACATCATCCAAGAAGTTAACGTAAAAACACCCCTTCAGTACCTTAAGGCTTGCATGCATCAATGGCAGGTTTCTCGCTTTCGGCGATAGGTTGACACCAATGACCTTCAACTGAAAGACCTTGTATAGTGTTCGACATCAAATCATTTATTCACACCATGTAAAATGTATTGTAGTACCTTGAGGGTCATTATCATTATCGGTGATTCCTCTTGCGTCTATTAATGGCTTACATCATTGACTGGTAATCAAACGATGTCTTTCCATGTTCAACTTCAAAACATCTATTCACATGGTTAGATTTGTACTTGAGTGAAATATTGGATGAGATTGAAGGCCCCAGATCTAGTTTCATCCATCCGGGCTGCGATATTTTTAGGAGTACTAAATCAAATGTACAATGGCCTTACATTTATGGTCAACCATTCATGGGTCTATATCTGTAGACGACTATATTTGTATATGTAATGAAAGTTTATAAGTTGAGCATGGGTATGCCTCCCTCAGCTAGTTCATGAGAAAAATCAAATTATCATGATATATATATTGTAATTGATGCAGGTCACCTTTCGTTCGAAACCTCCTCTCCTCGTGATAAATCATTTCACCCGTCATAGATATTTACGACTTCATGCTTTAGGGGGCAACTGTTATAAATCCATTTGGGCACATCAACCCCAACTTATGGATCGACACTATTAGGACCCATCAAACCCTAGTACAAGTTATTACATTCCCTAAAGAATTTAGTCACCAAAATGCCTCACTTCCCAAGAAGTTCCATCACTGAAAACATCTAAAAACTACCTCTAAGAAGATCAGCACAGGTAGGCCTTCATTAAGGTGTGCTACAATGCAAACCATATACTGTTAGGGTGCTATGCAATGCACTTGGTCCCTCTTTGGCCTGTGCTGAATGAATTTGAGCAAAGTTCCATGAGGCTTTGAAGATTCCTTATCCATTGGAAGCCTCTAGAAGTTTCTCAAATGCCACCTACACCTTTGAGCTCACTTTTGGATGAGAAAGGGAATTAGGAAATATCAATCCCCTATCCCTTATTCTATGGAACTGATTTTTAAATTTAGAAAGGCATTCATCATCACCATTGATGGCATAACCTCCTTCACTCACCTATAAATTGATCACTCATCTAAGAGATCAGGGGCTGAAAATATTGAGTTGTAAGTAGAGGCTGGTGATATGAGATTAGAATTGAGTGAAAGTATTGTTATAGTGTTGGAGTGTATTTCTTTTCATGAGGTGATGAAGGATTGAATTGGAAGGATGACACTGGATTGAGCTCATATGGGTTGTAATCTTTCCTCTTATCAATACTTTTTTAAAGACTTTTTCCTTATGCTTGTGTTATATGTTAATGCATTCATATGTATATCATGTTTTCAATTCCATGTTATTTATAAGAAATAGATCATTATGATTTGATTGGTTGTTGTTTTTGTGATTGTGCAGGTACTTTCCAAGTGACTTAAGTACAGAAAGGAGTAGCAAGATCGGTCAAGGGAGACAAGGAGCTAGCGAAAAATACAAGTATGTTTCTCTTCGCTCTTGTTTTATCTGTTGATTATAGAAAAGGTTAAGATTACTTTGTCTATTGTTTCTAGATCCGCTACTAGATCTAAAGGGTTAGGCGTTTGTCCAAGAACACTAAATATTCCAAAACACTATCTAACCCCCCAAAACACATGCCCTCTTTCTCTTCATATCTATCTATTTATCCCTTCTTCCCTCTCTTCGTCTCTCTCTTCTTCCATCGCTCCCCCTTCCATATATATCTCTATCTCCCTCTATCTATCGTTATTTGTCTCTCTATATCACCCCTAAAACATACACATTGTTTCTCTATTTCTATCTATATCTCCCTCCCTCTCCCTTTCCCTCTCTCTCTGTCTTCCCCTACTCTCCTTTTGTCTCTCCTTCTATCTCTCTTACCTTCTACTCTCCTCTCTCCCGCTGTTATACGAGATTTACAATTGTGGGAAAAAGTATCCTCCCCTAGGTTTGGTGGCTAACCTAGAACAACAGAGTGACAAGGAACCCAATGATTTTCCTTAAAGTAAATAGATGAAAGAATGGAACCTACCTAGAATCTGTCATGGGCTTTGCTCCTTATTTATCTTGGATGCTTCATTTCTAGCTATGATTACCAAAATTAGAACTTGCACAGTCATATATCACAAGCCAAAAAAATAACTGATCTATGCAATATCATCTAAATACTCTATTCAATAGATCAACATGGTATTGATATATATGAAATAACAACATCACATATAGGAAAACAGAGAATTATTTGCATTAATATAAATGGAAGGAGTTTACAACCATAAATAGGTGTTGATCATGTAGAAGAGCTTCTCCAGGTTGACTGATCCGGATTTAAACAGGAACGCAATAGATTACAGAGATAACCATAAATACAGAGATGCGATAACCATAAATAAAGAGATGCAGCGGAAATAACACTTCATTTCATTAATGGACAATACCGAAATATGCTTCAACCAGAATTGGAATAAACCAGCTAGGACGATGGTAGCTTATCTCGGAGAAGAGATGTGCGGCTACATGTCTCTGAACTGTTCCGAACTTGTGTTACAATGAGGCTCGAAGGCCTATTTATTATTGAGAAACAATGGAAAACCCTTCACATTCCAAAACCGACCCTTAGAAGATGAAACGCCAAATTGTGGGCCCTGTTTTGGGTAAAATTGGTACATCAATTTCCCGGGGTCGTAACTTTGGCATACGATCTCCATTTGACGCGTA
>APFE031221549.1:63558-76654 GCA_000404065.3 Pinus taeda
AAATATCACATCGAGCATCAACAACAAGTTCTCCAACTTTTAAAGGATAACGCCACTTTGGTGCAGAATCAAATGAAACAACAGGTAGATCAACATCGCAGTGAAAAAAGTTTTGATGTAGGTGATTAGGTATTTTTACGACTATATCTCAAGCAAGCTATTTATGAGAAGGAAATGTTGGCAATACTACATGCACTTAAGAAACACCGACCTTACCTAATGGGAAAATACTTCAAGGTAAAAATGGATCATGATAGCGTTAAATACTTTTTAGAACAAATATTATCTTTAGAAGAACAGAAAAAATGGGTCACAAATATGTTGGGTTATGACTTTGACATCATTTATAGAAAAGGGAAGAAATTTTTTGTTGCAGATGCACTCTCGAGAAAGGATGAGGATGTGGAAGCATTGTTTTGTGTTATTTCTATTATCCAACCAGATTGGATAAATGAAGCAAGGGATGAATGGAAGAAGGATGAAGAAGTGTGGCCACTCATTCAAAAGTTGCAGAAGATGCCAATTCAAACAATATTGCGAGAACTTGAAGAGGAAGGAAAAATCACATTAGAACTTGGAGCAGTCATAGAAACAAGAACTCGACAACTACGAAATTGATCAATTTCCGAGTATCTAATAAAGTGAAAGAGCTTAACTGCTGAAGATTCCACATGGGATGACAATAATTTTATATAGAAGCATCAAGAACTACTCAAGAGTTGAGGACAACACTTTTTGAAGGAGAGGGGCATGTTAGGCCCCTATAATACTAGTGTAACCCCTTATTGTTATTAGTACAACCCCCTTATTATATTGTTGTACCCATGTAGTCCCCATATTGTTATTATTGTGCCCCATAGAAGCCCATTATTGTTATTATTTTTCCCTTACATTATTATTGTTATGTCGGCTCTGGTTATATTATGACCCCTTAGATTCCTATATATAAAAAGGAGGTCTTGTCATTTATATCATCTAAGAATTTTTCATTTGTGTAATGTAAAGGAGGTTGCCCCTCAAATAGGATGAATTCTAAGGCATTGATCTATCTTTTCTATCTTTCTGTGAGCTGGTTTCATAACAGACACGTTGATATTTTTAGATCAATTTAATAATTTTAGACCCCGCACTAGCACATTTGCTCGATTAGTTGTTGGAATTTTACATGGATGTTTTGAATGTTTATGATTATGAGTTTACATCAATGTCCTTTGAGATATCTATCCGAATTTCTAGACTTTATGCCTTTTTGGTCTTAAACTTCTTGCCCATAACAGTCCTTTTCTGTGCATGTTTTTACTTGAATGGCTTGATCATTTTCTTACCGCAATTACATTGTGCCTTTTGATAGTTGAACTCATATTCATCTCCAGAATATATGACATTGGACTTGGTACATTTGAATAGGCTTGGAAGGATTGATGGCTCTCTATTGAGCAATGATATTCTGCGTACAAACATATAATCAGATTTTTGGATCAATTTAATGATTTTAGAACATGCACCAGCATACTTTCTTGATGATTTATTCTTGGATTTTACTTGATGATCGGAACGTCCATGATTGTGTGTTTCAATCAATGTTATTTAGGATATCTATTCAATTTGTGCTCTTCATGCCTTTTGCCAAAGAAGTACATAGAGAATATAAGTTTTGATTAATCTACGTTGATCTTTAAGCTATGGATATCATGTTTTATAGTGTTGATGAGTATTTATTAGTGATTAAAAAGGTTGGCTTATTGAGAAGCTATAAGAAATTAAAAATGCATGAGTTCAAATATCTGATATTCTCATCACCTTAAAGACTAAAATAAATAAGTAAACAGAATATAAGTTTGATAAATATGCACTTGACTTTACTGCTCTAGATATCATGGTTTATAATTTTGATGAGCATTGATTAGAGATTAAATACGCATCAGTTTAAATGTCAAATATTTTCATTGCTTAGATGACTTATATAAGTATGTGTATTTGAAACCTTTGAATCATAAAAAGTATTAGCATGAATTGGATGAGCACTTAAATGATTTACAAAATGCACATATGTTTTGTTTGCTTGGACTTAGTTGCCTATTTTTGGTTGCATGTATGATGTAACATTTTGAAGAGCACCTGGTAGCTGTGTGCAACTATTTTATTTTGTTTACTACTTCAGTTTGGACAATGTGGTTGTCAAGTAAGCATATTTTGGCCCAATGAGGCAACTCACACATGTTGTCATCCATGGAAAATTAGCAACTAATTGTGGCATTCTGAGTTTCTAATTCATGGTTATACATATGCAAAGAAGGCCATGACTATGAATGAGTGCTATAATTATATATTGGGCCTATAACTAGTTCAGATTCCTTCTGCTACTTATTTCTTTTCTTATAAAGAAATCGGCCTTGCCATCAAACCTGAAGGCAAGAGTGAGGTTGTTGGTACCAAGCCAGCCTACTGTTATACTCACTTAAGAGTGCTTTTCTTAGGTTTAAAGCCATTACATCATAATCATCAAAAACATCAAAGCTCATCATGTCACTAGCAAGGATTTGTAACCTGGGTGAGAAGGATAATAATTGATCTGCATCAAAAAACATCAAAGCTCATCATGTCACTAGCAAGGATTTGAACCTGGGTAAGAATGATAATAAGTGTTCCACCTAACCACCTGAGATAACCCCAAGTAACTCCTCCTGCTACTTATATCTTAATAAGGAATGAATTTAAAAATGAAATGGGGTTGCCTTTTGTTGTGAAACACAATTTGCATAGTGTAGATGTTGTTTCTTAATGTGAAACACAAAATTTGGTATAATTTAGATATTTCAAATTTTTATTCTGAAATTTGAAAACAATGTCTTCGTTTCTAGTTTAAAATTTGAAAACCATGTCTTCATTTTTGGTTTAAAATTTAAAAATCTAAATTATGTGCATCATCTTGGATAGTTGGTTTGGAGGTTAGAGACTTTTATCTATTTTTCCACATGTTGCATAATTTCACAAGTTTGTTTATTTTATTTCCTAGTATGTGCTTATAAACGTAGATTTGCATCTAAAAATGAGTGTTTTGGCCTATAGAATTCAAGGAGTTTAATTATTTTCTTTGAACATTTTGTACTGTTTAACCCTACCTTTCACCATAAAAGGCAACGAAAGAAACTGTTGGATACATATTTTTTATGGCTTAAAACAATCTGAGTGTGGGTAAAGTTGTCTTTTTGTAGATGCATTTAGGTTTATCATTAATTGGACCGGACCCTATCATGACAAAAGAACACACCCCTTGGGTTTTCTTTATTTTTAGTGTTTTCTTCAAGTTTTCACAAGTATTCAATTGATGTTTTAGCTCTTAAATGTATGAAGTTGGAATATAGCGGCATTTTTTTTTGTTTGAAGTAGATTGTAAATCTTAGCATTTTAACAATAATAGATTAGAAAATGCCAAAAACAAATCCAACATTGCCTTTGAAGAGTTGAAGGGTTGGAAGGGTGGTTAGAAGTGTATATGATCAGATTCGACTTGTTGACAAATTTCTAGGTGGATTTTGTGTGAAGTATTTCAAACCCTGGAATGTGCCTAGCATTTTTGACATTGTTATGGGGGATGTGTACCTCCCAAATTTATGAAGACATCAAAAGGTAGAAAAAAAATATTATTTGAAGATAGGGTTAGAGAAAAAGGATCAAATTCTCCATTCCTTCCTGTAGAGGAAGACATATTTTCCAATACCCGAAACAGAGCCAAGGGCATTAGTGATGACACAATCTCTTTCCTTATTGTGCCAGCCAAAAACAAAGAATTATAGAGAAAAGGGAAACAAATCTGTACAAATGTCTACCATTATGCACTGGAAGACTATGCAAGCAGCTATTCTATTCCTATTCAAATTCGAGGTTGTTGTTGATATGACTATCTAGAGTAGGACCAAAGGCTGAACTTATTCCTTCTACACAAGATGGTCATGTGATGAAGTGGTTAGTGTGGTTAATGGGATTGGAAGGAATTAAACCCAAACATGAATGTGACCATGTGGAGTATAAACAAGCCTAGACATATTCCCCTCCATGTTAGAGGTTCATGTGATGAAGTAGTTTATGGGATTGGAAGGAATTCGATCAAGACATGGATAGAGATGAAACAAAAATTCCTAGGAATATGTAGATACAATTGCAAGACCGTAGCTTAAAAAGTGGAATTCCTAAGAATAAAACAACCAGAAGAGTTATGTTGATTCACATAGGACTAATCAAAGTTATGAAGTAGGAGACCAAGTTTTTATTCGTATCTGACCCAATAAAAGCACCATTCAGTTTGGGAAAGAGACGAAGTTGTCACCTAGGTTTATAAGATCTTTTAGGATTAAGGAGAAGATTAGACCAGTTTCCTATCGTCTTGTACTGCCACCCCATTTTCATAAAACTCATGATGTTTTTCATGTATCTGTTTTACGACATTATGTTTTTGATGAATCTCACAAACTGGATTGGAGGGAATTGCAGGTCTCAAACATGTGAACCATAATGGTCGAACAATTATGCATATTGGACCATAGGATTCGATATCTCAGACGTCACATGGTGGACCAGGTTAAGGTCCAGTGGGACAAGTATATCCTAGGATCAGCTACCTAAGAGGATGCAGAGACTATATGTTGTGACTACCCCTCACTTTTTGAGCATCTGTAATGCCCATTTTGACTTAGATAGCTACCTATGCTAAGGCTCTATTGCAGTTCCATGTTATTTATGTATGAATGCTATGTAATATTGATGCATTTAGTTGGACAGGTGAAACTACTTATATATATCATTAGATGGATTAGAATTTTTGATGTATGACCTAATGTATGACTTACTTGGTGATGATTTATCTAGTGCATGACTTATCAGAGTTATTGTTGTTTTATGTATGGCTTAAGTGGATACGATTTATCTAATGAATGACTTAGTGAAAGTATTATTTATCTAATGTAAGATTTATTTCCAGTATGAACTACAAAATTGACACGTGGATACTAGACTTAATAACATGATGTTTAAGATCACTTATCTATATATATTTTGTTGTTATATATATGCATGAATGAGGACTAACTTGCAGATTATAAAGAACTATATGATAGCCAAGATCTACTCTTCCATTGGGGAAGGTCGAGACATCTAATGAGGAAAGGTATGACGTACATTTTTCTATTACATTTTGTATCTACTTGATATGCACTCTTATGACATGGGTAAAATGTAAATGGTAGGTGACAAGACTACCTGACTAGATAATTCGATGACAAGTATCCAACCATTGTTGTAGTGTGGTCCATATTAGGGTGTTGACCCTAGTTGTGAGGAGGGGTGGAGGTATTTCCCACCATGTAACCTCCAAACTTGGAATCATGGGAGGGAAGTGATGGACACGCTCCCCTAGACGTGTGATGATGATTGCTAGTTGCCTACTGGGGAAGTTAGGTCGATGTAGTTGACGCTTTCACCATATTGGTTTTATCAGTGGTTAGATTGGTATAGCCGATGCCATAGTATATAGCGACAGAGGATGGATAGGGTGGGAGCGGAAGTAGGTTAGGAAGGATAGGAGGATATAGATTAGTTGGAGACTCTTGATGGGCAGTGGTATCATTGTCTGACTTACTAAATTTTACTACTATTTTGTTATGCCTTATTGTCAACCTACTTTCTAACTCCTTGTATCTTTTCACTCTAACTTTGGGACGAATTTTTCTGAAGGAGGGGTGTATGTAATGCCCTACTTAATCTTATCATGCAATTTTTTTTAGTGTTTAATTTACTGGAAATATTGACTTATAATTATCAAGAAATATTGGTATATACCTACATTTGTGAAACTGTAATTTTATTTTACTGATATAAATTTTATTATTGTTATTATTCAATTCCCAACTTGTCTTCTCAAATTTAATTTGGGATAGGATATGGTCTCCTCCCATTTATTCCAAATTAGATATCCATATCCCAAGGTGTCTTTTCAAATCTAGTTTTGAGAAGATATGGTCTTCTCCAATTAATTTCCGAATTAAATATCCACATCCCAAGGTGTATTCTCAAATCTACTTGGGAGAATATATGGCCTTCTCCAATTTAATTCTAAATTAAATTTCCATATTTTATTCCCAAAATGTCTTCTCAAATCTACTTTGAATAAGATATGGTAAGAAAAGTCAAGAATACTAAATGAAAGGATAAGGGGCTAGTCATGACATTAATGATAGGTGGTTGAGGTGGATGGGAGGAAGAGACATAAAAGGGGAAGGATGATGAGAGAAGAGGGGGGGATCCTTGGTCTTGATTTTGTTTTGGAGGATTGTGTTTTGGGGAGGAATGTGGAGAAAGAGAAGGGAGATAATAGAGAGATAAATGAGGGAATAAAAACTTGGATCTGGAGAGTTTTTGTTAAACTTGGACACACTACATCTGAGTGGACTTGGGCTCGGACGGCTAGGGGACCAGTGAAGGTTCCCTGGGCTAGGAAATACTTCCTAGTTGGCTAGGAGGAAAATCCAGCCGGGTAGTCAAGAGGAGCATACTAACAGAGTCAGGAGCTCAAGAGCATCTCAACTAAGCTATTGGAACAGGTATTCCTCCATTTATTGATTACTTATGTAAATGGTTGCAATGAAATTCTTACTTATTTAATTTGTGGTAAATAAATTTTAATGGTATATTGTCATCAAATAAATGTTTAGATATAAATAAATTATTTCCCTTCTTATTTTGTTTAAAATTAAATAAATTTACTTTTTAGTTAGAGGACCCTAGGAGGGATCCTCACAGAAACACTTAAGAGATCCTCTCAGCCATGTTTGACTAAGGTATTCACTTTTTGTAGATAGTTTATTTTAGTCTGGAAAAGGGTTAAACTTATACTTAGTAGATGTCTTTTCATTTAACTTTCCGAGTTCAAAAATACAAGTGCTCGACAATATTTTCAAATTTTGGGAGTTTGAAAAGAGCTGAAAGAGGAATCTTGTTGGAGGAACGAGTGGTATAAAAGGTAGAAACTGGTTCCACTCATGATGGAACTTCTAAAAAAATGAAAAGATAAAGAGGCTGGCTAATAATTCTGCTCATCGCAGTGGTTCCTCAAGAAAGGAAAAAAACCAAGTCAAAGTGTATTATCAGCCAAGAAAATGGTGACTATGGAATGAGAAAAACAAGGGCTCATCTAGAAAAAATAGGCTGATAAACGGAAATCACGCAGGATAAAATGAGAATAGTTCCATTTTTACACAAGCTTGAAACAAGGGATAATATGCTTGAAATTGGTTTATTTTTTACACAAACCTAAAACAAAGGAAAAAATATGCTTGAAATAAGTTTGCATGCCCCTAGCATGATGACTCAATTCAAGGTACATGCCCCCCAGCTTCATTTTAGTCACCTAAGTAGATTCTTGGGTACTAATAGGTGGATGGAATGAAGGTTCATTTACAAGATCAAGTGAAAGACTCGATTGGGAATTTATGAGATCTAATCAAAGAATTGAATTGGAAGGGGATTTGTTTCATTTTTTAACGAGCTTGACACAAGAAAAAGAACTCTTCTCATTACCTTGTTTCATGTTTTAATGAGCTTGACACAAGAAAATAACTCTGCTCATGAACTTGTTTCATTTTTAAATGAGCTTGACACAAGAAAATGAACTTTGCTCATATAACCTTGTTTCATTTTGTAAGGAGCTTGAAACAAGAAAAGGAACGCTGCTCCAAAAGCTTGTTTCATTTTTTAAGGAGCTTGGAACAAGAAAAGGAACTCTGCTACGAGGACCTTGTTTCAGTTTTTAAGGAGCTTGACACAAGACAAGGAACTCTGCTTCGACACCCTGTTTCATTTTTTAATGAGCTTGACACACGAAAAGGAACTCTGCTCTGGACCTTCATCATGAGCACCAAGAGTCCATGGCTTCCAAGAGGTTCTCATCAGATGGGAGAAAAATTCTCTAGAAGGGATACATATCAAGGGATCCATTAGAAAGATCAGACTCCAATGCCCTTAGTGAATGATGCGCTACATAACCTACTATATTATCAGTATTCATGGGAATGGAATAGGTTGCCACATAATTAATCTGTGGCTGGGGAGATACCGCTTTCATATAAGGACCATTTAAGGAATTTAGTTGATTGGGAATTAGATTAGGAACAAAAAATGAAAGTTGATCAATAGTCACGATTCTTCCTTCATGCAGGAAACACATCACATGAAATAGTGAAGAGACAGAGCTCCCATGACATAAACATAGTCATGCCCAAGGAGTAAATTAAAAACCAAAGGACCTTGGACTACCATCACATTGATATACATAGTCTTTCCTCCCAAAGTAATAGGAAACTTAGGAAGGATCCCTAATGGTTGACAAGTTTCTCTGTTAAAATCCATCAGATTCTAGGTAACAGGCACAAGTTGCGAAGAACCTAAAGCTTTCCAAGTATTTGAGGATAGAATACTAACAGATGCACCTTCATATATTATTGTTCTAGGTACGGTAACATTATAAGTATGTACTATGACCTGGAAGGGCGCATAAGGCGGAAGACGACATCATTCAGTTCGACTCCAATCAAAGGAAGTTATCATACTACTTGGAGGGGGGAATGTAGGAATGAGATAACTTACCCCTTATGCCATGTGAATGGTAGGATTGCCCCCCTGTTTATTGGAATCTGAAGAAATGAGAAGAACCTGAGCTGTACGAAGTTCACTCTCTACGAGAAAGGTACGATCAAGTGAAGGTGGAATCGAGTCAACCATTTTTTCAATCGATGATTGGTTAAGAATGGACTCATGTGATTCACGTTCAGAGAAAGTGAGATTGATTGGATTCGAATTTTGATCAATCACTTCATCAACTAGTGGAGGATTGGGAGAAAGCTTCTAGTAACAACATGGAAGTCATGGATGAGAAGCTGTAAGGCTTTCCAACACTTTGAGGCTTCATCCATATAAGGACAAAGGTGAATAGGATTATTCCCTTCACATAACTTACAGGGAAATTTGACTTTACCCTTTTTCCCATGGACCTTACTATCGTTAATTGAGGATTTTTCACCAGCATCATCTCTAAAACCTGACGACAAAGGCCGATGTGAGCCTATGGACCACACTTCTAATACCTTGGGAATACTAAGACAATCTCTAAGAAGGTGGTCACTCTTACATAACATGCAAGGGAATTTAACTTTATGGGGTTGATTGTAATATTTATCCATACTAGTTGCATTTGTAGCAATGGTTGCTTAGTTGCCCCCTGCTTATTTTGCTTCTTCTTCTTCATCCTTTTCTTCTTTTCTTAGCTTCCTGGTTACTAGAATCAAGACTTTCACCAGGCGAAGAGGAAGAAATAGATGAAGAAAAATAGGTGAAGAAGCCAAAGGGTCAACTTTAGAATTAACATGAGTTTGATGTTGTTATGGTAGACGAGAACTTGGTTGGGAAGTAGTTTGGACATTCGAAACCATAGGGGTCAAAAATAACCAAACTGGAAAACCAATGGTAAATCCGGGAAGGGACAACATTGCCATATGAGGAGCACCAATATTTCCAAAAGAAGGAAAAGGACAGGGATTCTTGTCAAAGGGGTTTCCTTGATTGGTAGACTCTAGAATTTTTTCCATTAGTTTCAATCCTAAGATCCACTAAGGAGTTGTTCCACGAGGAGGATGTTGTTCTTCGGTCAATTAATTGAATTTAGAAATTAAAGATACAAAGAAACAAAGGGGTAACTAGGCATAAACGTTTAGCAAGCAACCTTGAACCTCAATATACACCTTGGAGAACTAAGGACTTAACACATGTGCAGGAAATCTCCACAAATGCTGTGTTCGATGTATCATGGTATACAAGGCAGCCGACTCGGTTACCTATGAATGGATAACAACCTATAGGGGACTCCCAAAATATACTCGAAGGTACATGGGAGTACAGTCCGTAGTAGTGTTGTTTACTGCATAACCATTCGATGAGAGCATTCCCATATAATTTACGTGTGTGGAGTGCCATCCAATATACCCAAAGGTAAGTGGAGAACAATCTTATACACTCACATACGTGGAACGAGATTTCACCCCTGGAATACAACACTGACAAACAATGAAAACTGCTAATTTTAATGACATCAGAACACATCTCGAGCCTATACCTCTAAATGTTTGCATTAATGTTACAAATGATCCTTAGGTTGATTCAATAAATTTTACTGTTTATCTTTGATTAAGTTTCAATTTAGGGCTCACCACGAATGTCACCTGAATATCTTAAAGTGCAAATATAGCATGAGAAAATGGAAATATTTCTCTTTAAATGAAAATTTAGGTAAGGAAGGGAAAAAACAATCAATATGCAATACACAACATGTAGAAAACAAGATGCAAAATGTAATTTCCCTTTCAATATGACTATTCCTATATCAATACACACACAAAACCCAGAATGGCAATGAAATTTTTTCTTTTCAACACTTAATTTTCAAAATGAAGAAAAATAAGATACAAATGTTTAATCACTGATTCAAATGCACCTTTTAGAATGAGGACAAGAACAACAATTCATCTAAGTGGTTAATGACCAAACAAAATTAGTTTGCAAGCAACCAAAACATAAGAACAAAGAAAAATCAAAATCAATTCTTACCAAAGGAAATCAAACACAAACGAAAACAAAATGGAGGCTTTAGAGAGACCATAAGAAAATCAAGACTCAAGGAAGATCAACTTGAAGTAGGCTAATCAAAGCACTCAGAAATAAGGGAAAGTTTTATGCAAAAAAAGGGGCCAAGAGTAGTGGAGAAGAGGCATCAATGCTTTGAAACGTAGGAATATACAGGGCCCAGGTTGATCTGGATATAAACAAGAATGAAACAAATTACAGAGATAACCATAAATACAGATATGCAGTAGAAATAATACTTCATTTCATTACTGTAAAATACTAAAATATGCTTACAAATAGAAATGGAAATAAACCAGCTAGGGCGATGGTAGCTTATCTCTAAGAAGAGATGTGGCAAATACATGCCTCTGAATTGTCTTACGATGAGGCTTGAAGGCCTATTTATTTTTGAGAAACAATGGAAAACTATAAACATCCAAAAACCTAACCCTAGGAGATGAAACGCCAAACTGTGGGCCCCGTCTGGGTAAATTGGTACATCAACTTCCCGAGGTCGTAACTTTGGCATACGATCTCCGTTTGATGTGCATAATAGCTTGTTAGAAATATATATCCCAGGAATACAATTTTTGGAAGAGAAAAATTAGTCAAATGCCCCATGTTGCTCGCAGTTTTCCCAAAAAGTGTCATTTAGGGCCTCAAAACCACTCCAGAAGTTCAAGACCTGAAAAACTGCTAAAAATAGTAAATTGTGCTACAATTAAGGAAACTGAAAAGCTGGAAGAGACAGTTGTGGGGGTCCAAGTGGGATAGGTGGGTGACCACCAACATCCACTTGGATCACTCCTCCCCCCTTAGGAAGCAATTGTCCCCATTGTGTTGAGTTCCTCCATCTGTTGAACTTGGTCCCTAGTGAGATGTTCTATAATCTCTAATGTGTCCAGTAATGGTAGGAAGCATGGTAGAGGGTGGTCCACATTGAACACTTGGTGCAAGCGAAGGAATTGGGGAATGTTGTGCTCCAAAGCATTGTTTCCCACAACCTTGATACTAGTGTAAGGACCATGTCACTTCTTGTACTTGTCATTTTTCAGAATGGAGTGGTGATATATCAGCTCGTTGAGTAAAGGTGCTCTGGGAGTCAGATCGAATGAATGCTTGATCAGACAATGAAATGGTACCCCTGTGGGTGGGGAGAATATGTTCCTATGTTCTTTCATGACCGTATCCATCTGCTGCTGCTGCATGGAGGAACCCTTCGTGGGGGTCATGGATGTGGCTACAATCTTCCCCTTACTTTGAGAGTGAACTAGATAGAAAATAAATTTCCTAGTCTGGGAGATGATCTTACTGCCTTTCTTAATAGAGATCAAAGAGGTGGTGGTAGATGGGGCTACCTCGGGTATCCTGTATAATTAATTACTCAAAGTAATAATAACAACACGAGGCCTTGACTCATACACAACATGTCGCCTCCATAAGTATGGTTGGCCTAATAGTACATCAGAAACATCAAGAGGTGCAACATCACACAATACCTCATTTGTGAAGGGATTGATGATGTAGGGAAGGTGGCACTGCTGGTGGACTCAGAGATCTCATCCTTGGTGAAGCCACCTGATACTGTACGGTTGCGAGTGTAGTGTAGTCGGTAGGCCTAACCGCTTCACCACCTCTACTAAAATGAGGTTCTTTTGGATCCCACTGTTAACAATGAATTACAGCGGCGAACCCTTCACCCACATATGTGAGTGGAAAAGACGCTCCCTCTCCTCTGGATATTCGAGCTCATTCTTCTGGACCTTGGAAGTGGCAACAGTGGCGCTAGGATCCGCATCAATGATTTTCTTCCCTTTGTCATTCCTCTTGTCGGGTTCTGACTCAGGGTCGGAACATGCATCTGATTTGGAAGCCTTCAACTCGACCACCAGCGACTGTTTGGTCCGACACTCACTTGTGTTATGAGTGGGGCTCTTATGGAACTCACACCAATTTCTTGTGTCCTTCTTTGACATCATGGTGTTCTTATTTTCTTTCCGCTTCGACGGGTTGTCTTGGGTCACCACACCTTGATTGCTTTGAGAAGAGCGAAAATAATCTTTTCTCGACTAGAAAAATCATGAATAGGAAAATAGCCTTCTAACATATTTAACCATTTAGCTATGACATTTGCATCATTTTTATCCTCGAAGATGGGGATTTCAAAATTAACTTGTACCTTAAAGGGTGTGGTGTTTCCAAAGTAGCTGTTGGAAGCCGATGTGTCACCTCTAGGTAGCTGCTGAAGGACCTGGGCAAAGCTATCCATCATTGCATTCCTTCGCCGCTCGAGGGCTTCTTCGAGCAAGATTTTGATAGGATCTCCTGCCCCATCATATTTCTTTTCATATGCCATGGGAGGCCGTTGGGATTTGCGAGGCTGGTCTTGCAAAGGTTCAACTAGTTCAAGCCCTAACTCCTTATATCC